>JAMZAV010001916.1:0-214174 GCA_024449915.1 Sweltsa coloradensis
AGCAAAGTTTTTCAACTGAGTTTGAGCGTGAAAAAAAAACAATCCAAAAAAGAATAAATTATAAACATGATGGATATGAACCATTTTTGCGCATAAAAAAAGTTATGATAATAATCAAAAAATTATTTTATGAATAAGAGCATGTAATTTTCCAAAACATTTTTTAAAATTATAAAACATGTCTCCTAGTTTCTTTCCCTTGACAAAACTAGTACGTAAAAAAAAATTATTTTAATATGAAATTAAATTTACGTTTTATAATGTAGTTTTTTTTGTTTAATCTAATAATTAGTGGGTTTTGTAAACTAATCCCGTGTGCAATTTTGTGATAGAGTATTGAGAGTGGTATCATTTTTTTCCTTGTGAAGTACTGATTCAGAAAAGTGATGGGGGGGATCTGGGACCCGCGACGGGAAGGGGGGAGGGGTGGGGGTTAAAATGTCGAAATTTTGTAAATAATCTAATTTTTTTCTAATTTTTTTTGACAATTCTAAATTGTTTAAATTATTTTTTAGCTTTTAAACACTAAATTTAACTTATATATTTCAAAAAATCATTAAATTGACCGCCATATTGGATTCAAATGGCGGAAATAATTATTTCTTAAAATTCCGCACATAGTCGGGTGGGATATCAAAAAAAGGTATTTAACGTCTAAAATTGGATAAAGAAACTGTTTAATGGTCATGGTTATCACTAAAAGTACCAATATCGACATTGATTTGACTTGTAACCAGTGTCCTTTTCGATTTCTTCAAAATATACATAAATTTTATGTTGCCATTCCCAATATTTTAGTGATTTTTTACTGCAGAGTACAAATGTATGATATGGAATTATGATAAAGTAAATTAATGACATTTACCAAAATTTAAGTTCAATATATTTTTCAATATATTTCATACATTTTGATTTAGCACAAGACACATCGTACTATATTCAACAGTTCTTCAGGCCCGCAAGGGATGTCACACATTACTGGCTCATACGATTTATCATCATCTATAGCCCCATCCAAAGTCTGTTACTAATGGTATACGAGGTTTGCAACATGCAAATCACTACCAATCAATGCTTGATAATGAGCTCTTCTGATAGCTGGGCGTAGTGCAGCTTGAGTCCGTGGCTTACTTATGCCTTATACTTGCTTTTTCGTAAAAAAAAAAAACAACCAACCAACATAAAAACCACCGTTTCCCCGAAGAGTATTTATTTTGGGCCCCTCCCCAAGAAACACAGGGCAAATGTATTCTTCAAGGACCCCATACGTTTCTTCTCCAATAATTGTTTGTGTCCACCTAGTGATGCAAGGGTTTCCCAGGACATTGTCATCAGCATCTACAAACCTGTTCCAAAAACTGGTCTTAGATTTACCAGAAAATGAACCAGTAATGTCAGCTCCAGAAAGAGAATGCATTCCGAGTAAAAGCAACAACTCGTTTTTGTCCCAATGCGTCAGAAATTTTTGTATTGAAATTCGACTTTGGTTCAAGCTCTGTTAAAACCAGATAAGAATGTTTCTGGAGTTGTGAATATCGATTTTTTTAGCCAACACTAGAACGTCAGTGTCAGGAGTAAAGATAGTCAAGGATGAGTCTCTCTTTCGGTTGCATGAAGTGCATGGAATGGAGAATGATTTTCGTGTCGGCCTCTGATAAATGCTTTTGTCGACATGAAGTTTAGTGGCTTTGCAATGTTGCGGTAAGAAACAACACATTTTCATTCAAGTCTGTAGCCATTTTTAATATACTTTTTACTAAACAATTCTGAAATCGAATCTTTATTTTTAAAAATGGGTCATAAGTTTGTTTAGAGGGACCGATTTTATTATTGTGTGAGGTTCTATTTTGTATTGAATGGGGGGCTTTCCCAGCTGCTGTTTGTTTCTTGTGATTATTTTTAGCGATCTCTCAACAATACGGATCAAATACAACATGGACCACTGAGAAACTCCCTACTTTGAAAAGATTTTCTTACAAAACTGATCTGCAAAATCTGAAATGGTCCTGGTGTCCTATGCAAGCTGTAATGCGTGTATTTCTGCCATTCCATCTACAATCACAACTGATATTTCAGAGTTGGGATTATCATGTGGATTTGGAGATTCTGTACCGTCAGCTTGCATTTTATTTGGATGCGGGGGTCTTCCAAATGTTTGTGTTAGCTTCCTTTTGACTGAACGTTGGTTCATGGCCCATTCTTTTCCCAAAACATACTGCATGGTCAACAGATAGCTTGTATTTCCCAAATTTATTCTTTTAGTTTTAAATTTTTGGCAGAGAATGACATAGAACAACAAGACGATTGAAAAGCTTCCTGTCTTCTTTCAAGTAAACAACACACTGTAGTGTTTTTACTTTTACTTTCTTTGTCATAGTCTTACACAGTCTCAACTTGTTTTGTGGAACTGTATCCCACAAATTAACAGTCATCAATGATACGTTCACGAACAAATTTCTGATAGTGCGCTAACCAAGGTCAGGCACCTTCATGCAACCGAAAGAGAGACTCAGTCCTTGACTATCTTCACTCCTGACACTGACGTTCTAGTGTTGGCTAAACACATCGATATTCACAACTCCAAAAACATTCTTATCTGGTTTTAACAGAGCTTGAACCACTTTCGAATTTCAATACAAAATTTCTGAAGCATTGGGAAAAAACCAGTTGTTGCTTTACTCGGAATGCATTCTCTTTCTGGAGCTGACATTACTGTTCTTTTTCTGGTAACTCTTAAGACCATTTTCTGGAACGGGTTTTGTAGATGCTGATGACAATGTCCTGGAAGCCCTTGCATCACTAGGTGGAACACAAACAATTATTGGAGAAGAAACGTATCGAGTCCTTGAAGAATACATATGCTCTGTGTACTTGCGAGTCCCCAAAATAAATACTCTGCGTTAGAAACTATGGTGTTTATTTTGGTTGTTTGTTTTTTTTTTACGAAAAGCAATTTATAAGGCACAAATATGCCACCGACTCAAGCTGCACTACGCCCAGCAAACAGAAGAGATCATTATCAAGCATTGATTTGGTAGCAATCGCATGTTGAAAAACCTCGTATACCATTAGTAACGACTTGGATGGACTATAAAATGATGATAAATCGTATGACCAGTAATGTGTGACATCCCTTGCGGGTCTGAAGAACTGTTGAATATAGTACGATGTTCTTGTGCTAAATCAAATGTATTGAAATATATTGAAAAAATATATTGAACTTAAATTTTTATTAAATGTCATTAATTTTACTTTATCATAATCCCATGTCATACATTCGTACTCGGAAGTAAAAAAATCACAAAAATATTGGCAATGGCAACATAAAATTCATGTATATTTTGAAGAAATCGATAGGACACTGGTCTAAAAGTCAAATCAAAGTAGATATTGGTACTTTGAGTGATAACCATGACCATTAAACAGTTCTCTTATCCATTTTTGAGACGTAAAATGCCTTAATCTGATATCCCACAACGACTATGTGCGGAATTTTAAGAAATAACTATTTCCGCCATTTTGAATCAATATGGTGGTAAATTTATGATTTATTGAAATATATAAGTTAAATATAGTGTTTAAAAGCAAAAAATAATTAAAACAATTAAAAATTGTCGAACAAAATGAGAAAAATATTTGATTATTTTTAAACAAAATTTCGACATTTTAACCCCCACCCCTCACCCTTCCAGTCGCGGGTCCCAGATCCCCACCATCACTTTTCTGAATCAGTACTTCACAAGGGAAAAAAATGATCCCAAACTCTCAATACTCTATCACAAAATTGGCACACGGGACCCACAATATCATGCTAAGAGAACCCACTAATGTAACAATATTTCATGTCGTACCATAATATTATGTTCTTACTTCTCATGAACGACAGTGTTGGCTCGAGCGTTAATCGCGCGACTTTGATTCGGGAGGACCCGGGTTCGAATCTCGTCGAGACCGGCAATCCTGACTGAAGGTTTTCCGAAGTTTTCCTCAGTCGTTAATGCAAGGATTGAGTCTTCTTAAACAGTACAAAGGACATCCCTTTAACAATTCTCGTAACTCCAATTAACCTATTAATACCTGAAAAGGGCTGCATTGCACCCTGGGCAAGTTTTAAATTAAAATTTTCTTCTTTTTTCATCGGTAATAATACACCTGTATTAAAAAAATTGCGATAATATAACAATTTTTTTCTTAATAAAATATTTTCACCAAACAGGAAAAAACAATTTCGACTGCATGAATAGTCATAACCTGGATTAGTGCACCATGCCTGCACGATTTTTTCCGTTAAAAGGTACAAAATTTGAAAATTTTACCGGCAGGCGAAAAAAATTGTGCGACGCAACAAACCATATAAAACTGATAATCCTTATATTTAGGCTGTAGATAAAGGAGTGTAGAAACAATTGCAAAAAACCGCTGCTCAAAATTCAATTTTGAACTTGAATAACTGATTTCCAGTTATTTGAATATAATTGTTGATTCTGAGGGTTTTGTCCCCGTCAAAAAATTTCAAAAAAATAATCCGCTCTTTTATTAAGCCCCTCTTACAGTGTAATTACTTTTCAGACGTCTTTACTTTTCATTCTTTAGAAATCATTTTTGGGTCAGGGATTGCCCTTAAGTGTAGGAGGATTTTATGAGGTGCAAGCTCCTCCCCCCCCCCACATCCCCCCCCACATCCGGGGCACTTAGACTTGTCTGAAAATCGGTTTTCGATGCAAAGGAGACTCGCAAAAAGACTTTGGATCCCGATTCCATCTTATCTGAGATTATTCTTTAGTCGTCTCCATGTTGGACTATTGAATAGGAATCCTAGTTATTTACTACATCCCCTCTACTACTTTGAGTGTGAGCGAGTGCTGGGCTGCTCTCGTCGTGAGATAATCTCGTCGTAAAATACTCTCGTCGATACCAAGACAAGGGCCGACAAACACACGTAGAGATGGGTGTTTGGATGAGCGAAGCGAAGACTTCAATTTCATTGACTTTCAAAAATTTGGCTCGGGTGTTTTTTGTTTGTTTGTTTGTTTGTTTGTTTTTTTTTCTTTTCTGTCTGTTTTGTTCGCACGATTCCGGGCAAACGGCATAAGGGGATCTTGATGAAAATTGGAGGGGACCTTCGTTTCTCTGAACTTAGAAATTGCCACGTTTTTTTTTGGGTACAATCGAAGAAAAATTTCTCATGAAAATCGTACTTAAACGATTATTTTCAATTTTTAGTGCGATATTTTCGTGACATTTGGGCCGATTCTGACCAAACGGGTGGGGCTACAACGTTCATATTTTACATGGACATAAAAGGGAAAGGTAGTGTACTACCTTTTGAAAGAAAAAATTGAATTTTTTTTTCAGAATCCTAGAAATAAATAAAGGTTTTAATATGAAGTTTTGAGGTTTATAATAACAATTAGCAATAACAATAGAAACTTGAAAAAAATCACCTACAATGCATTCAAAAAGCACTTGCAAAAGGAAAAGTGATCCTACGCAAACTAAAAACTTACCAAAAAGCTCATCCATCAACGCAGCGGACTTAATCGTTTTCCTAGTGTGTACACAGCATTTAAAGTGTCATTTCAAAGCACTTTGAAGCATCTATTTGTTGCCAAAGTAACTAGGCCACTTCACGAACGCTTTTTTTAGTCGCGTTTTATGGATGAGCTTTTTCTAGTTTTAAGTATGCGTATGATCTCTTTAGTTCTTCAAGTTCCATTGCAAAAACATTTTTATTAAATTATATAATTTTTATAAAGTATACTACCTATTTGCTGTGGTCATTAGAATGTCCAAATATCTGTTTGGTCAGAGATTGCTGTATGAACGCATTGTAGGTGATTGTTGTCCCAATTTTCTATAGTTACTTGTAAAAATTTCTATTACCCCCAAAAAATCATATTAAAAAACCCTTTTTTTTTATGGATTCTGGGCCCAAATTTTCAACTTTTCTTTCAAAGGGTCTACAGCACCATAACTTTAATGAACGTTGTAGCCCCAACCGTTTGTCAGAATCAGCCCATAGTCACGGAAAATCTCACTAAAAATCGCAAAAATTTTTAAATATTCATGAGAAATATAATTTTCTACGATTGTACCAAAAAAAGTGGCTAGTCTAATTCAGAGATTTCGAAGGTCCCCTCCAATTTTCATCAAATCGCATGTTCCGTTTGCCCGGTAGAGAGAAAAAAACAGAAAGAAAAAAAACAAAAAAATACCCGAGCTAATTTTTTTGGGGGTCAGTGAAATTGAGGTCTTCACTTCGCTCATCCAAAAAAATACTTGTTTTTCAGTTTTTCATATAATTTCTTTAACTAGGAAAACGCTAAAGTCCGCCGCGTTGATGGATGAGCGTTTTTTGTAAGTTTTTAGTTTGCGTGGGACCACTTTTCTTTGCAAGTGCTTTGTAAATGCATTGTAGGTGACTGTTCTCAAGTTTCTATTGTTTCTTGTTAGTTGTTATTATAAACCTCAAAAAACATATTTTACAACCTTTATTTCTATGCATTCTGGATAACCTTGTCAACTTTTGCAACTTTTTCTTTCAAAAGGTACTACATCACCATAACCGTAATGTCCATGTGAAATATGAACGTTGTTGCCCCACCCGTTTGGTCAAAATCGGCCTAAATGTGACGAAAATATCGCACGTAAAGAAAAAAAAATCATATTAAAAACCTTTATTTCTATAGATTTTAGCTAATTTTTTCAACTTTTCTTTCAGAAGGTACTACATCACCATAACCTCAATGTCCATGTGAAATATGAACGTTGTAGCCCCACCCGTTTGGTCACAATCGGTCTAAATGGACAAAAATATCGCACAAAAAATCAAAAAAACTCATATTAAAACCTTTATTTCTATGGATTCTAGATAACTTTCTCAACTTTTTATTTTAAAAGGTACTACATCACCATAATTCCATGTCCATGTGAATATGGACGTTGTAGCCCCACCCGTTTGGTCAAAATCGGCCCACATGTGTCGAAAATATCGAACTAAAAATCGAAAAACTCATATTAAAACCTTTATTTCTATGGGTTCTAGCTAACTTTTTCAGATTTTTTTTTTCAAAAGGTACTACATCACCCTATCCTAAAGTCCATGTAAAATATGCAACGTTGTAGACCCACCCGTTTGGTCCAGAATCGACCCAAATGTGACGAAAATATCGCATTTAAAAATCAAAAAAAAATCGTAAAAGTACGATTTTCCCTGAGAAATATTTCTTCGATTGTACCCAAAAACGTAGCAAGTCTAATTTCAGAAAACAAAGGTCCCCTCAAATTTTCATCAAGATCGCATATGCCGTTTGCCCGGGTAGAGAGAGAACAAACAGACAAAAATACAAACAAAAAAAAAAAAAACAAACAAAAAAACAAAAAAAACATTGGAGCTAAATTTTTTGGGGGTCATTTGAAATTGAAGTCTCGCTCGCTCACCCAAATTTAAATTAGGCCTATTTTGAATTACTAGGAAAACGCTAAAGTCCCGCCGCGTTGATGGATGAGCTTTTAAAGTTTTAGTTTGCGTGGGATAACTTTACTTTTGGCAAGTGCTTTGTTTTGCTGCCTACGCATTGTAGGTGAATGTTGTAAAGTTTCTTTTGTTTTCTTGTCAATTGGTATTATTTACCGTTAAAAAATTTTATATTAAAAGCTTTATTTCTATGGATTCGGGCTAACTTTTTAAACTTTTTTCTTTCAAAAGGTTCTACATCACCATAACCTTAATGTCCGTGTATAATATAAACGTTGTAGCCCCACCCGTTTGGTCAAATTGGCCCAAATGGCACGAAAAAATCGCACAAAAAATCAAAAACTTATATTAAAAGCTTTATTTCTATAGATTCTGGCTAACTTTTAAATTTTTTCTTTCAAAATGTACTACATCACCATTACCTTAATGTCCATGTAAGTTATAATATGAACGTTATAGCCCCACCCGTTTGGTCAAAAATCGGCCAAAATGTGACGAAAATATCGCCTAAAAATCGAAAAAAATCGTAAAAGTACGATATTCATGAGAAATTTTTTCTTCGATTGTACCCAAAACGTAGCAAGTCAAAGTTCAGAGATTTCGAAGGTCCTGTCAAATTTTCATCAAGGATCGCATGTGCCGTTTGCCCGGTAGAGAGCGAAAAACAGACAAAAATACAAACAAAAAAAAAAAACAAAAAACAAAAAAAAAAACACCCGAGCTAAATTTTTTGGGGGGGGTCAGTGAAATTGAAGTTTTCCGCTTCACTCGCTTCGCTCGCTACGCTCATCCAAATATCATCTTTACAAAATTTTTGGTTATTTTAAATTTTAAATATGTAAATATATAAATTATTATAAATAACGGCTGAAAAACCTTGGATAAGGTAAAAAAATTAGCGATTTGCTGCATCTATACACAAATCGCTATTGCCACGCATTTCAAACGATGAAGTGTCCAAAAATGATATGAACAAGTCTCCTCCAAAACAAGGCGAACTATTTGCAACAAAGTTTTGTAATTATTGATTATTGATTGTTTTGATCTATCAACATTCCAAGAGAAAGTTTTCTCAAAATTTTTGCCGCCATTTTGTTTTCCCAAACCATTTTTTATATTTTTGATAAATCTTTCTTTACCTTGCTAATGGATTTAGTAATTTTTTAGATTGTAAATTTTTGTAATTTATCAATATGTAGTAAAATGTTAACAAAATAAAAAACTCGACGACCTATATCAATATTTATACGAGTTTTCTTTATTAATACAGAGAACTAAGAAACGTTTTTCTTTTTTAGATAGAAAGGTATAAAAACAAGTAAAAAGTCTGGTGTGCTAGTGAGTTTTTTCCAAATCGTAAAAATAAACGATTTTCAATACAGGGCAATAATTAACAAACCTTTAATAAAATAGGGCCTAAGTACACACAAAATGATTACCCGTAAATGAAAAAAAATCAAAATTAATACTAATATTATAACAATAGTTAACTTTATTTTAATTAATATTAAATACAATCCAGAAATTAAAAAATCCATCCCGATCGGGGTTCGAAACCCGGGTCTCCCACTTTCCGGTGGACGCCTTAGCCAACTAGACCACCGAGACGGTAACTATTTTTAAATTCTTTATTGTCGTTACATTATAGAACTTAAAAAAATTGTTTATGAAAAATGTGAAATGTAAAGAATCAAATGAAATGAGATCAAAATTAAATAAAAACAAGTTATTCAAGACAAAGTTCGATTAAAGAAGAAAGAAGATAAATAAAGATAAATACACTCGTGTAAGAAACTGATTTAAAGAGTTATGAAACGCGTCTTGTTGAGTCAGCCTCTAAGTGTTTATCTTGTGTGTATAAAGTAAATGTCCGCGGTTGCATCATCTTTATTGAATCCCCTGGGCTGAGAGATGGAGCGAAGATGTTTGTTTTGCACGAACCAATCTACCCTCAAGACTAGAAGAAGTGTGGGGGGGTGTTGTGGTGAGGGAGGGGGTCTCTCAGACCGTCCACCAGCATCGCTGTCTGCTTCATTGAAGCCACATCTCTATGTACACAGAGATAAATGTATGAAAGTTAACTTTCGTCTTAGCTGAAAGTAAATTAAGTTTAAAGTGTTATTACAGCTTATACAGACCACCTAGCCCTAGAGGAAGATAACTTAAATATTGATGTAAAGACTGTTGGCCGAGCTCTAGAAAACCAGCATTTTACGCAGAACGCAGAGATTCAGTGGCGTATCCAAGGGGCCAAGGGGGGGATGGGGTACAACCCCCCCTTTGCCCCCCAAAAAGTGTGAAAGTGAACTTAACGTTTCAATGGAGATTATTGAATAACTGTTTTATCGCAATACTAAAGGCAAATTACCATCTGACGGAAAAGAGGATTTTAGTAGATACAAAGTTGTTTATTGTGATGCTTAAAACGTACAGATTTTCACTTTAAATTACCTTGAAGAGAAAACTTTTAGATTGAAACAGGATTTTAGTTGATACAAAGTTGGTGGTGTTTAAACCCACAGATTTTCATCAAAATGACCTTAAAGGAGAATTTTTTCGGGGGGACAAGCCCCGGCCCCCCGCTTAGCATTCCGTGCATCTATGAGTTAATTGGTTGAACCCCCCTTTATAATTCCTGGACACGCCACTTCTGAGATTTAGGATCACTTGTAAGCTCTATCGTTTCTCCTACCAGGTTATGGTTTGCACCAAAATGTTAATACAATGTAATCATTGCTCTTTTATGTTAGCTATGACCGTAAATGTGCCACCAAATAGAAATTCCACAACCTCACATAGTGGAAAAATATTTGAAGTGTAAAAATGTGCTCTGATATCGAAATGCACTCTCCCTTGTTAATATCGTCCCAAAAATTCAAATTCTGGGGGGAGTCACTAAAAGTGATCCAGACTGTTTGGGATATTCAGCTGGATCAAGAGAATTTTATAAGGGCGTTAAACATTGTAAGGACTTACTGAGGCTGACACTGAGACGAGTATAAGCGCTCAGCTTTCTGTTGATTTTAAGATTGATTGATTGATTGATTGGATATTGCTTAACGTCTCATTTATGCAACTTGGCTAATCGAGACGAAGGGAGGGACGTAAGGGGTGACAAGCGTATGGGGAGGGCAGAGGTTCCCCCACGTCGTGGTCGTCTCCGTCTGTGTCATCATCCGGCAGGGCAGAGGTTCCCCCACGTCGTGGTCGTCTCCGTCTGTGTCATCATCCGTCCGTGTTGTCATTGTCGTCGCCGTTGGGGAGGTAGTCAAAGGACAGGGGAAAGTTCCCCGACGACGACCCAGAGCTCGTCATTAGTTTCAGGGAGTAAAACTCCCCTAATCACGGGCCAAGAAGGATGCGAGTTGGAATTTGAAGGCCCGATTTTAAGATAAGATCGATGTCATATTTCACACGATCGCTAATAAAAATCAATCTATGTGATGTAGAACGTTTTATTTCTCAAATAATTCATCGCTTTTGCATAACAAATTTGCGAAATCTTTGTAATTTGGTCAATTAATTTTGTTAAACCACGGGAATTTATCCCAAGTGTAAACTTTTTTCTATACATTTTAAACCTGTATCTCAACGTTTAAATCAATTCGAACGCACATGTGGATTTTGTTAACCGTAAGATTTAATTAAAATACATGTTTTTCATTTCAATTTTTAGTTTTTGGTCTTTATGACTTCTTTATGCTTATTATTTTAAACCAATTGTAGATATCAATAAAATGGTACTATATTAACATTCACACATATATTTGATAATGATCAGCACTCCTTTTAAGTCCTGGACTAACCTTTGACGCCCCCTCCCGCAAACATTACAGACTTCCCCTTATCTCTGAGACACTCTTAAAAATTTTCCACCCCTAATAGCGCCCGTTACCTCATTCAACCCCCGTCTAATAATATCTCGTGACTATTCTGAAAACACTCCCAATACCTTGTTGACATGTTCTTCAGAGTTGTACGAGGAATATTGGTTCTGTCTGTTTAAATTACATCAAGTCTGAAACTCAACTTGGAAAGTTCTATATTTAGATCGCTTTGCAACTTTACGGGAGGAATATTTTCCAGGGGCATTTCTTCATAATTTACTTTCTTGCTTATTTATTTAAGGGAAGGACTGCCCCCAATATTAAAACCAAACGACATAACCTTATTTTAGTAAAATAAGCAGTAGCAGGTTTAGTATTTCACAAAAACAAGTAGTTCAGTTAGAACTATATCAAGTATAAAACCTTTAATAATATTGTGGTTAAATCAAGGTGCCCGTTAGGGCGCCGCAGCCAAGCCGCGGTGCGCTACACACTCAAGCACCTTATACACCAAGCCTGAGTTGGGGTGATTTCGAGGTGTTACCCCAGCCGTCATGTAACGTGATGTGAACTTGAAAACTATCACAATCGAGGGGATTTAGGTACCTGACAACACATGCCAAATTTTATTGGGGTACGATTATTCCTTCTTGGTGAAAAAATGGCTTGAAACATGCTCAAAATCACTTTAAGGATGTTAGCTACTGACTGCTACTGCCTACTACTTGCCTACTACTGCTAACTCTAATACGTCGGCCCGCGATTCTGACCAGACGGGTGGGACTACAATGTTCATATTTTACATGGACATTAAGGTTATAGAAATATAGTCTCTTTTGAAAAAAAAAGTTGAAAAAGTTTGTTGGAAGGCTTCCAAATAAAGGTTTTAAAATAAGCCTTAAACACTTGGCATACAATCAACAAGTAACCATAGTTACTTGACACTTGTTGACGGTATAAGCAGAGTTAGGCGGGAAAGTGCGATACGTAAACAAATAGCGGACATTTAAAATTTTCTTCTTTGTGTGGAACGAGAAAAGGTGTCATTATACTCTCATAAAACAAATCAGAAACCGTCCCCTGGCCTAGGCCCAGATGTGGAAAATTATTTATAATGCAAAAGTGTAGGTCTACAGTTCCATTTGGCTATAGGACTAGTAAATTCATACTTACATTACATGTTTTGACAAGCCTAGCCAACCCTATGCCACACAACTGTTCTGATATGAGCTTGCTCATCTGTTTGTTTACATAATTGCAACAATCAAATCATTTCATACAACTCGTCTTTCGATTGGCCCGCGTTTATGAAGGCACTGCCATCTAGAATAAATATAGAACTTTTTCGAGCTCTTTGCTATACGCAAATCTTTTTAAAGTGTTTGGATTTCGTGATACTCTTTCAACAGGGGTTTAATATCAATGCTTTCAACTCACAACCCATGACGTTTTCCACGATACCGTTCAAGAATACCAATTCCTTCGAAAACGAAAACGATTTCGTTTTCAAATTGCGTTTTCAACTCATCTCCCACGAACTCAAGAATTGGGGTCCAGTCCTTATACCGTCGTTATACCATGGTTATACCACCTATACCCAGGATGTACATGAATCCGGGTCTAGATATTTTACATCCTATATTGTTACTGCTAATACCATAGAATTTAAATCAACTTTGATAAAAATATTATATTTTAGCAAATAATTTTGTAATGGAACTTGAAAAAGTAATGAGATCACACCATAACAAAAACTTGTAGAAATACAGCCAAACCTTACACACTCAAAAGGAATGAGATCTAAAAAAGGGCCAAGCTCATCTACCCTTCCACATAACGTACAGTGTCCCATAAACAGCATCCTCGAAAAGCTTGGCAAAATAGAATTTGCATGTTATCTACGTTTAAATTAATTAGAAAAAAAGAACTTGGATAAACTATTACGTTAAATTAATAATCGCAAATTCTATTTTGCCAAGCTTTTCGAGGATGCTGTTATGGGACACTGTACGTTTATGTGGAAGGGTAGATGAGCTTGGCCCTTTTTAGATCTCATTCCTTTTGAGTGTGTAAGGTTTGGCTGTATTTCTACAAGTTTTTGTTATGTGTGTGTTACTATATTCCGTAACTTAAAACGCTACTGATTACATCATTTTCATACAATGTGTAATTCTAAAGATACTACGTGAGACACAGAAGCCCTTTTCCTTACGGTTTGAGAGATGTTACTGAAATAAGGTTATTTTGCGTGGATTTAACATTGGTGGTGATCCTTACCCTTAAATGAAGAAAATTTAACTAATCTGCTAAAATTTATGATTTTCCCAGTTTAAGTTGTCGATTAATAACTTCGTATCAAGAGATTTTAAAAGAATTTCTCTATTAATAGATGTTTCTAATCATACTAAAATGTTCCTAAAGAATGTTCGTAGCTTTTCAGCTTTGGTTTATTTCATAAATTCGTGTCCAAACTACTCCTTAGGAGCAAGCAGCCATATAACCGCCACACTGTGTTGTCCGTCCGTCTGTGCGTGTGTCACGTCTCACGATGAAAACCGAACTTGACATATGATAAGCATACGTTCTTTTCTTAGCATTTCCCTTTAACAAGGATGATAAAATGTTATTTTGGTGATAGGGGTATTAAAGTTGAAAATTCATGACCCTACACCTTTACTTCAAATATCAACTTCACTGCGGAATTAATTACTTTTATATCACTGCTTGTTGTTTTTTACTGTGTATTTTCAAACTTTTTGTTTTACTATTTTACATTTAAATTACTCAATTAAGTATATTTTCTAGAGATGTTATAATATTGGTTTAGTTATTTTATATATATTATTTTTAATTGGCCTATTTATGTTTATTGATGAAACACACAATATCTACCTTGTCCTTGCACTCATTGAAAAATTTAAGATTTAACAACACTACATTTTACACAAATCATTGCAGTATTATTGTTCTTTTAAAAAACTTAATTACGTTTCATTACGTTTGGGAAACCTCTCTCACCTAAGTAAACCGGCTTGCGTTCGAGCGAGTGTTGCAGACTTGGTGTTGCTAAGTACAAAGCTAGGTAATGAGAGTTGTAATTTCCTTCACTCGCATTTGAATAAAGATGGCGGCGGTTTTTAATTTCCTGTTGCGGCGAGGCGCGTTCTGATTGGCTGCCTTGGAAGAGATACGTATACTGTGGTGAATCACCTTACCAAGCTGGAATCACACTTACACCGGCTCGAAATACCAGCCAATATGTCCATGGTTAATAAATATTCACTAAAATATATTAGCCGTTAAATTCATGTGAGTTAGTTCTAAAAACAAATTATATGACATTTTAACATATGAAAACAAACTTTTAAAAGAACTTAACACACAAATCGTTCACATTTAGTTGTAAAACATTGACCAACAAATATCACTGAAAATGATCTTTGTTAGTTTAAACTCTCGCTTCCTTTGCAATGTTGTCTCAATTCTATGTATTGTCTAAAAACTAAATGTTACATTCTTTCTTCATTCAGCTGGTTTGCAATTGAATACCACAAGAGACACGAACGCATGGTTTCTTTGTTCGGCAAGTCTTCAAACCCCGTAGAGACCGTCAAACCTGACTGAAGCTTTTTTCCGAGGTTTGCCTCAGTCGTTTTGCAAATGCAAAGGAATGAGTCCTCTTAAAAAACCCTCGGACACCCCTTCACAATTGTTCTTACTCCATCTAGTCTGAAGAAGGCACGCTTTCCCCCTGGGCAGGCTTCCCACGATAAATTTTACAATTGCAATGGTACCGTCTTGACTCTTACAGATGCAAATTCTTTTCCTTCCGACAATGTATCTGTAAACAAGAATCCCCCATGAGTCATTCACACCTAAATGTTCCCCCCCTGACGAACTAGGCTCGGGCGAACTGAACTGAGCTATCTGAACCCCAAAGGTATTCTCCACAACAACAGCGTAGAATGTATTTAAGAGCTTCACGGATGGCGAATAACTCTGCAGTGAAACTGAACACACTCGCTTAGCCTGAAACGTTCAGTTAAGGTGGAGCAATAAAAGGCACTTCCAACCTTGATGTCATTTTGGAGCCAGCTGTGAATACCTTTGATGTTCATGTCAAATCTTTCTAAAGTTAAATGATATTACTTACCCAAACCCACTGTGACTGAAATTCAAGGCATGACATAATCATATAAAAGCGTATCGTGGGCAACGCATCGTCCCTGGACAACGCATTGGCCCTGATAAATTAGGCCTAACAAATAATATAAAGAAGACAGTAAAGGGTGAACTATAGAATATAGATTGTAAAGGGTGAACAATGAGGGTATGGTAGCCAGTAAAAGGTGATAAAATGATGGTGAACAATTGATAATTAAGGGTATACAATGATGGTGAAAATAATTTGATGACTTTCAAAACGTTATAACTTGATCCAAATTCAATGCCCAAAGTAATTTTTTGTTTTGAGTTCAAAATTTTTATTTTTTACCACGAAAAGGGTTTGGCTTGGCGCTCATCAACGGGCCCGAAATGTCTAACTTCTTTTCAATGCGAAAAGTAGGGAGGAAGAATGAAAAAATTTGGTTCAATTCTATATCTCACAACATTCACAGCCGAAGGCTTTTGAAGGAGAGCTTGGCTGCCGTTTTTTTAACAAATTTTTACATTTGGGGGGGTATTATCTACCGGTGAAACGAAAACACAGAAGCTCATATGAACTCAGCAACGAAGACTACAAACGCAACTTGCGAACTATGATAATAAAGTCGAGACCATGTGATCCTCCGTTAAAGCTTTTGCCGGCTTATTGCCCGTTACAATACGTCAATAAGGCCGGAACCACAGGTGGCACTATCACCGCATCAAAGGCGATTCCATAGAACAGCTGTGTTGACAAGTAAAAAAAAAAATTGTGCTCTGATAGCAACAATCACACATTTGGATCGAACAAACAAAAGAGCCCCAAAGTCTTCAAGAACAAACTGTGCATTCTGCGTCAGACCATTATTCTTTAACAGAATCATAACTTTATCATCATTATCTGTTGCCACGTCCAACTTTGGTTTGGGTTGGCATTGAAGACGGGGGCCTCTCCATCTTCTCTGTCCTCCCAAACCACTCCTCTCCTTCCACCTCATTCCAGTCTCCTTCCTGTTCCACATCTTTCCTCGCACTATTCTGCCATTGTTGCCATGATCTGCTCCTTGGTCTCCACCTGGAATTGCCAAATTCCATCATTCTTCTCGTGTAATCTCCCCCTTTCCATCCTTTTGACATGTCCGAACCACTTAAATCTTCTCTCTCCCAATTCGCTCCTTTTAAATTCCTCACTCCTACTTCTCTCGAATATCCTCATTCCGTATTCGGTCCCATCTAGTCTTACCTAAAATCCCCTCTCAAAAACTTCAGGTAATGACATTATAATTAATGTTTGGTGGACAGTTAAAAGGCAGCGATTTCGTTGCAGTGCTGTTCCATCCATTCAGATGTAAAATGCAACTAAAATTTTCAGAGATTAAAATGTACCCGTCTTGGTGGTCTAAGGGGTTAAACGCTCACCTGGAATGTGGGAGATCCGTGGTTCGAGTCCCGGTCGGGTCGGCCTTTTTAATTTCTGGATTGTATTAATAATTCATATCTACAGCCTGAACAAGGCTCTCATCCACCTTTTGCCATATTCCAAGTCTCTGCTGCATATGTCCCGTATTGGAACAAAGTAGTCCATGTAGATGGTAACCTTGCACTTCTTTGGTACTTCTCTGTTCCACACACATCTGAAACACAAACATCACCATTACACCTACGTAATCTAACCAAGTTTTAAGTCACTGCGACTGTGTCGCAGCAAATAAAACCAACCCTATCTTCTGCATGGTCCGTATGGGCTTGACGTTCTTGCTCGATTGTCGCCATTAGAGCCAGCGTCGTACTCGGGCGACTTACACCTCTCCCTGGAGAAAACTCGGGCAGCCCCCGACACGGGGAAAACAACCCGTCATTGGCCGTCCCCCCATGACGACGCCTACGACATCAAGTGCGTCTCCCGCCTAAACACTGAGGCCCTATAGCTACACTAGCTAATCTACCTATACAATAATTCTACTCTATCTATCACAGAAAACAAATAAACTACCCATTACGCGCACTTCTCTGTTCGTTATGAGGGGTCATATCCACAGAAAAAAATAAAAAAAATAAAAAATATATAATAATGCCCTACCCTTAATAAGTCAAATCTAATTCATGTAGATGCATCTACCACCCCCCTAACCAACCCCTTAATGGTTCCCAATACGTGAGAACCCCCCTTACCTAACCATGAATGGGTTTTCCCCAAATTTTGAGAACCCCCCTAACCAACCCATGAATTGTTCCCAAAACGCAGAACCCCCTAACTAACCCATGAATGGTTCCAACTAAAGTGGAACCCCCCCCCAACCTATAGTACCCATCACTGGTTTTTTACCGGCATGGGATTTTTCTCCCCATATATTCTAGTCTAGAGTGGCGCATTTTGTCAAACCCAACCGTTGACGCGCCCCAAATCCGAAGAAGCTAAACTAAGCATCTACATTGAAAGGGGAGGTGCAAGAAAAATGGGAGAACTCACCTGTTAAAACTTAACTCCCGGTTTCCTTGAAGTGTATGTAGACAATTCAGTTGCGCTTCAAATCCAGGGCATTTCATTTTTCATACAATTCCAGACAGGTGTCCAGGACAGGTTTTGTTATAAACCCTAAAAATACTGTATCTTTGCCCAAATTTTAAGATAAAAGAAACATTTTGGTACCAATTTTTTTCAAATTTAAAACCCTTCAAATCGACATATAAACCGGTTTTTTGAAAAATTGGTCCCGAAGGTCCCTTTTTTCTCAATTCCCATCACATATTTTTAGAACAATACATGATTATTCTTTCTGTTCTTTACTTAAATCCGTTAAGTAGTAGTCACAAAAAGGGTATTTCTAGCAAACACCACAACCAAAGTATGTTATTGGCAGTAAATGTCCACCCAAGGATAGCACGAGGCTACCAAACAATTGCTTTCCACCGTATATTCCAATGCGATTCCTAATTAGTTACTGTAACTATAAGAATTTAAAGAATCATTTCCTATTATATAGATCTTACAACAATGGGAAAACACTATTCAACTCCTGGGCATAATTATGATTATTGAACATATTTGTTGTTCTCGCAGACTCACAAAACCCTTGTAGATCGATATGCACAGCCTTGTAGATTAAGATGTCACAACCTGTTCAGCTTACCCTATATATAACATCCGTTTTAATTTGTTTTATGAATTTTTTACTTTTTAATATTTTTTATAATATTTGGAAACTGACTGGTTCCCTTCCCTCAAAGTCACGAATTAAATTAGTCTTTATTAGATATTTTTCAGCAAATATTCATGTACCTTATTTTTTCTGAAAAATTTTTATATTTTTCAATATTTTTTAGCACAATTTTAAGGAATTTGGGCCAAAATTTTTGGGGTTAAAATGCTAATTTTTGTGCATTTCTAAAGAAGATTGGTTTCAGAATAAGTTGGTTATTTTTAAATTTTGCTCATCTAAAAAAACAGCAATACTAACTACAAAGATATTTCATTTCCGGGAAAAAATATTTTTTCACATTTGCTATTTTCAGTGACTATTTTTCCGGCAGAGTCAATGGAAACGTTGGCTTCGCTCGCTTATTTTAACTGCCGCCATTTTAATTGCATCTACTTGTGTTTCCCTATGTCTGTCAAATCAGCTGTGCGCCCGGGGCCTACCAATGGCAGTGTAGGCCCTACTTAATTTGGGTATTTACGAGTGGTCCATACCTCTTTGTAAAATTACAAAATTGTTTTACCATCATTTTAGTCAAACATATCTGTATAATTCGATCATTATTAAATTTTTATATTTTTTATCATTTCGAGATTAGAATATCCTAATTAAACAGGGTTAAACGGGGTTTAAAAGGGGTTAAACGACTGAGTGTCCTCCTTCACTCAAAAGGCGCTTATTCTGTGAGTCTGTCTGTACGTCGAAAAACAGCCAAATCGCTGAAAAGATTTGCCTGAAATTTTAAACAGACATCCGGTGCGAGTTAACTGAGAACTGTTTTAAAAAAATTTAGCTAGATCCATTGCGATTTAAACCTACAATACATAAAATTTATTTTTTTAAAATATCGATAGCAATTTTTTTAGATTCGATCAATATACTGCAATATACTAGCGTTGGGTGACTAGTGTTCTCAGAGTAAAAGCTTTTACCGGCTTCAGCCTGCTCACTTGTAGGCTACCTACACGTTAGAGCGCGCTAGTTGTGGACACTGATATCGCCCCAACTAGCAGTCAGCAGGAAGTTAATTGAGTTGCCGGTCCACTTCTGTCACGTCAAAATCGATCCTAGCGCTTGTAGCGCATGCTAGTGTGGACTACTTCAAACACTAATGACGCGCAAATTTTGAATTTGTATTTGAAATCAGATAACTTGCTGTTTTGAAAGTAATGATGCTTCTTTGCTCAAATCAGAAGGTTGGTAAAAATTATTGTTGCGATGTTTTGTGCGCATTTATCGCGTTATTATTATACAATGTATTTTTTTTCCAGGTGGATAGTTAGGCCTATATGAAACAATATAAATTGTTACTACTGAGCCTTCCTTGGGCAATATTTTATTTTTGATATGATGTTGGGTTGAGAGCATCAACATTACCAAAACAACACAATAGTATTTAAAAACATCAATTCCCGTATTTTAGGTGTTTTGGGGTTTATAAAGGTAATTTATGTGTATTAAAAACAAATTGCTGGGGACATTTCGCCGCCTGCGAATATATGTGGTTGCCTTATTAAATATAAAATGTCAATTAATTAATTAATTAAAAATGTGATATTGGGTCTCGAAAGCCAAAATAGAAATTTATATCAAGTTATTATTTAGGTACAGACACAGGCTGGTAAATAACTGTAAAATAAATGTTTTAAAGTGGAGTTACCGAGGATTATTTTGGGGCATTAAATATTCGTCCTCAGCCAAAATACTTGACAGTGTTATTGTAACAAACTGTAAGATACAATTTGTATTTGTTTTACGATGATGGACTTGGCTGCGTCGAGGGAAATATAAATTAGAAGTGAAATGGGTACAAATTATCAATTTTTTGCGAAATAACGACCTATAAGGCATATCGTTAAAAAAAGTACAAAGAGTTCATTCCCTTAGCTACATGAAATTGTCGCTCTCATAGACACGATAAACGCATTTTATTTTTGACGGTTTTGCCTCTTGTTTTGTATGCAATTAAAAACCATGGCGTTTATCTATCTTCTTTAGCCTCCGGAATAGTCGAAGATATAATATGTAGCTTAATATATTGTGTTTTGTGAATTGTGGTAGCAATTGGTTTGTAAAGATATGACTGTTGGAGAACCCATGAGCCACCGTCACGAAGAAAGGTTTATACTAAACTTATCCCGGTTGGGGAACAGTATTACGTAAATATGGGGACGCAAAAACACATTTCACAACTCAACTTCAAAGAGATTTCCTTTGACTAAAACAGGCAATAAATTCGTTGATAAAACGAAGTAAGTAAATTGGTTGAATGTAGCATCATATTTTTATCTTGTGGTGACGGAACAGTTAACAACAGCTTTCAAAACAAATTGCTGAAGGAATTCCTTGGCAAATGCGCGTCGCTACCGAATGGTCAACTATCCAGTCCCATGTTGCATTCAAAAATAATGCACAGGCAACCAGCGCATAACGTGACGCTGTGGAAGGGACGGAAGCCATCTCGTCGGTCGGAGGATCAATATCAGTCTCAGATGGCTTCGCCCGGATGGCCTGTTTGAAGTTAATGAGAGTGATTGCATCATTACGTCATCGTGACACTAGTCGGGGGGGGGGGGGGGGAAGACGGGGGGAAACATCGAAAGGTTTCATGTTAAGTTGTATAATTTTCTTAGTACTTATTATTATTTCCGAAATTGTGTTTAAATTAAATTTGATTTGCCGGTAGTCGTCTAAATTAACCCATGCCTGGGTTAACAGCCCCATCAGTACGTCAAACTCCCGACCGTAGATGGGGAAACTTTTTTGGAAGGGGGAGATCCTCAAAAGAGCTAGCACTTGTTAACCCAACGATGATGATATACCAATGATACCAATGAACCCCAACAAACAAAACAATCGATCGAATATAACTTAGTGTCAACTAAGTCTACTAATTACTGTTAACCTAAAATATTGAGTGCAAAAAAATGCTCAATGTCACAACCACCTTACATTATAATTACACAGTATATTATATTTATATTTTATAGAAAGATTACAAAAAAATGCCTTAAAATAGCCGCAATAGGGAGTACGTAAAATAAATTGAAAAATAGTTTTGTTCTTCTCAAAATTACTATAATATTATGATAGTTTTTACTACAAAACTTACTGTTTTCTAGTTTATTTCTAGTGTGGGTAAGTTCCTCTATATAGCCAACCAACACTACGCAAACAACAATGCAACATGCGAACCGAAATTGAAGGGCAAAGTGCCTCAGGTTGTTCTAGGTACCACAAAAAGACACAGCACAATGTTTTGAAATTAAAAAGTCGTGGTTATGGATCTATCAAACAAATTTTAATTTTACACTCACATGAATGTAAGCGCGAACTTGCCGACTAGTTTATTCCTAGAAATGTGTTATGTTTGTACTTTTTAGTGTTTTGGTTATCATATAAGCCTAAGACATACTTGTGGCTTGCCGTCATTCGGTTCGATGTTGCATTGTAGTAGTAAGCGTTTGCCTATACTGCCTATGCCTATCACATTCACAATGGCTAAACTAGGCCACTTCGCAACGTTTTTCCAGTCGCGGTTGATGGAAGCTTTTATGGTTGATTATTTTATCCAAGGTTAGTGTTTCAAGTCGTCATTGTTGGCCATTTGTCGTCATTATCAGGACAAGAGCAAAGGAACCATGGTCGCCTTCAACAATGCGAGGCGACCGACTGCGAGTCTGAAAGACCCCGAAAACTAGGGCGAGGCTCTGGCAGCCGTCTAGCAACGAAAAGCACATAATAAATTCAGAGTTGTCTGAATCGGCCTGTTGATTCTGGCGTTGATTCGCGGGTGTTCTTACTGTCCATACACTGATCGCTAACTATTTCCTATTAAAATATCGATTCTTTGGTTGGTTATCGCCTCATCGTCGATTGCGTCGGGGCCTGCAGGGTTGGCTGGTCGCTTTGATTTAAGTCCCCCACTGAAAATCAGTTATATAACGGAATGGGTGACTCTAAATAAAATTTATTTATTATTTTTATTTAATCGTCGTTCGGGGGACACCTCCCCTTTCCCTTGACGAACCTCCCCGACGACGATGAACAAATGGACACGACGAACGATGGACCAAGAACAATGGACGACGCGACGTGAGGAAAACCCCCTTCTCCCTTACCAGCTGTCTGGTTTCTGACAGCAGGACCCCTCCTCGCCAATCCCCTCTAGGCTAGAGTGGTGCTTATGACTAACTGTTGTTGCGTCAAATATAAAAAAAAAACCACAGAACCGAACCGTCACGAGTCTCGTTAGCCGAGACCCGGGGTGTGGGGCGGGTAGATCACATGAACCATCGTTGATCCCAAAAGCACGATTTTTATGAGAAATAACCTTTTGATTGTCCCCAAAATGAATAAAATATACAAGTTCCGTGATTTTTTAACGTTCCATAAAGTTTCCATCGAGACGGAGAACCGTTTTGCCCGGTCGCGGGCCAAAATGTCACGAAAAGTCGCATTAAAATCGAAAAAATCGTAAAAGTACGATATTCATGAGAAATATTTCTTCGATTGTACCCAAAATTGTGGTAATGGTCCCCTCCAAACTTCATCAAGAGCGGATGTGTGTATGACCCGTAGAGTTGCTAAAACGAACAAAAAAAAAAAACACTCGACGCTATCTTCTCAAGGGTAAGTGAAATGAAGTCTTCGCTACGGCTCACCATTAGTACACACGTTTCGCATACAGATTCCAAATTTTATTTCAATGTTTATTTATGAAGGCCGAACAACGGGTGGAGAACAGAAAACAATAACGTGTATGCATAATATCTAATGCAGAAGGAGATAATAAAATCGGAATGGAATTATTAATCCACGCAAAGCCCGCGAAACATACAAAAAATGCGTGTCTCAAAAGTAATCCGCATCGTCATACCGAATCGAATTCAAACTTTTAAGTTCCTTGACATCCGCAAATTCGCGAACATTGTAATGACGTTGTTTACTGGCCTGCGCCTTATTGATTTTGCAAAGTTTGTAGATTTTTGGGCAATAGCCGTTAATCATTGTGTAATTATTTTAAGGCATGTTAGAAAAGGTCTCATACCACACATAAACCGGACTTAGTGTATGCATATAATTTACAGAATTACGAAGGCGAAGGTGCGATTCATCAACATAAATCCATTGTTCGGCACGTCAGCCACACCAAAAAGCGTTTTACGAATGATAGGAATTAAACCATTAAATTATTCTGTTAGCATCATACAATGTTGTACAAAATACATAATAAATCGTTTCTGTGACTTGAGTGGATAGACTCTAAATACGATTTTATTTTATTTACAAAGCTCCTTATGATAGCATATTTTCAGCCATATGGCATAAGAAGCTCATAAGCACAAGCGTCAATTGCATCAGGCCTACATTGAATGCTGCGGGATGCGTCGGTCTAAGGATGCGTTGAGTGACGTCTATTTACAAACAATCAGAGTTATTGATAGTCTCAAGGGAAGGCGATTAATTAGGACGCTGGCTCATTAATTCCAGGAACAATCGCCATTGTCAAATCAACTATCGGGAAAAACATTTCTCATATGCGTTGGGAAACTACAAATAAATTACTTCAACAACCAAAACCAAAGCGTTTATACACCTTCAATTAGGCTATATTAAAATAGATACAATGTTGATTGTGATAGCTGGTGATAGATTTACCGATCTTCATGGCGTAAGTCAGAAGAAATACCAACTCTATAACACAAAAATATACAAAGTAATTTTAATTCTGCTATTTAAATTACGGAAATAAAACTTGGCAACACAGATTTATTAATTACTTATTTAAGGGGGATGAATACACACAAAATATATAAAATGTTCGGTATGTTGCGTGGTTAAAAATAATTGCACATTGTGGCGACATTTCACAGGCATGATGACACTATCTCTATGTGCGTTTACTTGCGTAGTAGAACCCATTGTTCTCTTCGAGAAGCGGAGTTTTTTTGTATGTCAGTAAATTGAATTCTATACAATTCAGATTCCGAAGAGCGACACGGCCGATGGACAATAGGATTAGACTAGGATGTCATAAAAATATTTAATTAATAAAAAGGATATATAAGTTTACCATTACAATCATTAAACCTTGAAATAATTATTAAAATTAAAATAAAATGCTATTACAAAAAATGTGAGTTATTTTGTAAGTTTTATCCACTTTGAACGGAAAAAAAATCGGCCTTTATTTACGGGTTTAAAGTATTTTGTTATCATCCAAAATAATGTATATAAAATGCTTAAAACCCGTAAATGATGTCCGATTTTTTCATTTCATAGTGGATAAAATTACAAAAATCATAAATTTTGTAATAATAGCGTTTGATTTTGATTTAAGAATGACTTCAAGAAGTTAAGATTTTATTGGATAAAAACTTATTAACTTACTTTATGATATTAAATATTTGTAGACATCCTAGCTCTACATCTTATTCTCAAATCTCGGGTTCTTGTTGCTTCTCGGTATCTGAAATGTATCTATATTTCAATTAGCTGACATACAAAAGAACTCCGCTCTCGACGAGAACAATGTGTTCACTAGCGAGGTATAACGCACTTAACAATGCGCCGCAAAATGGGACCGCTGAGATTTTTTTAACTCAGATTATTTATTTAACTATTTCTTGTGTCCATTGAGACTATAGGGATGACGAAACTCGACTTTTACTTCCGGGTACCCGGTCCACATTACCGGCGGACGCTGGTTTACAAAAAAAAATACAATCACAAAAATTACACAAGAAATCGTGTAAATGATACGTCAAAAAGTGAAAAGAGAAAGTAAACAGAATAAAAGGGCTCTTCTAAACCAGTAAATAACAACTTTGGCAACAAAGCCACCATGACTAGTAATAATCAATCAATGTCATCTTTTTGAATCACATTTCTAAAACAATACATTGATTGGTACGTTCATGGTGATTTTACCGAACTTTTCCTCATTCATCATTTTATTATTTGGCGTGTTTTTTTTAAAAGACTGTGTAGTGGCTGTCAAATTGGCAGTGTGAAAATTTGAAATTTGTAAAGCATTTTATTATATTTCACAGCCAGGGTTATAGCATTCTGGCAAATGTTATGATATCTGCCACTATTTCTGAAATTGACCAATCACAATCAATCTCTTCAGGTCATTTACTTGACTTTTCTTTTTAAACCTTTTTAAAACCCCTTAAGACGTAACTGTATTGCTCTATAAACTGCGACTAAAGCGGCTCTGTTTTGAGTTTGAAATAGGAAATAGTATTGGAAAATCACAATGGTTTCAAATTACATAGCAGAAAAACATCAAAAGGGAAAAAATTTAAAATAATAAAAAACATTTATATTTCACGCTTTTATCATCAAAAAACAGTTGAAAATTGTTTCTCTTTTCACTTTTGAAATTCCTAGGTAACGCCCGCTGATACCGAGGCCATCGTGAGGGGCGGGGGGGGGGTTCGTGGGGGGTGAGAGCGAGAGCGATATAGAGATGGACCTTGCTGAAACCGCTCATCCAAGACGTAGGCCTAATGCTGTCCTATAAACAATGACGTGCGGAGAAGTAGTATTTCATTATAAGGAAACTTACTGTTCCTTCCTTGATTCTGCTTTATATCTGTCACAAAGGTCACGAGCGTTGCACAGTGGGGGGGGGGGGGGGGGGGGGGACTAGAATGCTGGCGAGCAGATAATATATTAAAGTGCGCTTTTGCTTCTAGCAGATTGAAAAACATTAGAGAGAATTTTGGTAACTAGGGAAAACGCTAAAGTCCCGCCGGCGTTGATGGTATGAGCGTTTGTAAGTTTTAGTTTGCGTGGACCACTTTTCCTTGCAAAGTGCTTTGTGAATGCATTGTTAGGTGATTGTTGTCGAGTTTCAAATGTTACTGTTAATGGTTATTATAAAACCTCAAACAAAACTCATATCAAAAACTTTATTCTCTGAATTCTGGCTCACTTTTTCAACTCTTTTCTTGTCAAAAGGTACTACATCACCATAACTAATGTCATGTGAAATACGAATGTTTGTAGCCCCACCCGTTTGCGTCAGAATCGCCAATGTCACGAAAATATCGCCACCTAAAATCGAAAAAAAAATCGTTTAAAAGTACGTTTATTTTATGGGTTCTGGTTACCTTTTTCAACTTGTTTTGTCACAACGTACTACATCACCATAACCTTAATGTCCATGTAAAATATGAACTTGTAGCCCCACCCGTGGTCAGAATCGCCCAAATGTCACGAAAATTATCGCACTAAATCGAAAAAAATCGTAAAAGTGCGATATTCATGAGAAATATTTTTCCGATTGAACCCAAAAAACGTGGAAACGTCTAAGTTCAGAGATTTCGAAGGTCCTGTTAAATTTTCATCAAGATCGCTTATGCCGTTTGCCCGGAATCGTGCGAACAAACAGACAAAAAAAAAACAAAAAAAAAAAAAAAACAAAAAAAAAAAAAAAATATTGGAGCTAAATTTTTTGAGGGGTCAGTAAAAAATTGAATTTTTTCGCTTTCGCTCCCCTTCGCTCGCTACGCTCGCTACGTTTCATCCAATAATTTATTTACGCGGTATAATTGTGGAAGATCGCACGACGGGTGGGGACAGGGGGGCCCACAGGGTGGGGAATTAACATAACGCATTGATTGTGTAGACCCCATAATGTGTTGTAATGGAGAGGGGACAATTTCATCTAGCTAAGGGAAATGCCTTTTTGTACTTTTTTTTAACGATTAGGGCCCAATATAGTGTTATTTCGCAAATAAAAAAATAGAAATTTTTACATTTCACTCTAATTTATATTTTCACCCCGACGCAGCCAAGTCCATCATCGTAAAACAAATACAAATTTTATCTTTCAGTTGTTACAACAACACTGCCCAGTATTTTGGCTAGGAACGAATATTTAATGCCAAAATAATCTCGGAACTCATTTAACTTTTTTTTTTTCAGTTATTTACCATCCTGTTTTCTGTAACTAAATAATAAACTTGATATAAATTTCCCAATTTTAGGCTTTTGTGACCCGGATATTATCATATTTTTAATTAATGTATTAATTGGGATATTTATTATTTAATTAGGTCTATCCTGAGGATAGGTCCACATTACTTTGGGCTGAAACGTGAACACAACCAAAAATATTCGCGCGGCGAAATGTCCCCAGCAATTTATTTTAATAACAGATAAATAACTTACAACCCCAAAACACATAAATGCGGAATGATATTTAAATACTATTGCGTTGCTTTTGTATGTTGATGCTCTCACCCAACATCATATCAAATAAATAATTGCCCAAGGAAGGCTCAGTAGTAACAATGAAATTTTGTTTCATTTAGACCTAACTATCATCCTGTAAAAAAATAAAAATACATTATATAATAATAACGTGATAAATGCGCAGCAAATACATCGCAACAATAATTTTCACCTAGCTTGGATTTTAAGCAAAGAAGCATCTTAATTTCAAAACAGCAAGTTATTTGATTTCAAATACAAATTCAAAATTTGCGCGTCATTAGTGTTGAAGTAGCTACACAAGCATGCGCTACAAGCGCTAGGATCGAATTGTTGACTGAGCAGAAGTGACCGGCAACCAATTTACCTCCCTAGTTGTCTGCTAGGTTGTGCAACTATCAGTGCTAACAACTAGCGCGCTCTAACGTGTAGGTAGCCCACAAGTGAGCAGGCTGAAGCCGGTAAAAGCTATTACTCTGAGAACACTAGTCACCCAACGATACTAGGGAAACGCCAAATTGGTTATATACCCCGGTATCATTCCCCATATTGGGCTAGATCCAGCCTTAGGTACAGGGGAGGAAAGGGGATGTTACCGGGTACTCAACACATGGGTCACTCACTCGTCTATCAACGACTTTTGGGTTTCCCCAATATAAAACTCGTTATTTTAGAGACTTACTGGTAAAATACTCAGTAAACACAGCTGCAATATAATGCATAAGTCCATTGAAAATGTCATGCTTTAAGATAAGTTCACAAATATATTATCCATAATGGCCATAAGGCCAGGAAAAAGGCGAGTTTAACAAGGGAAAGACTGCCTTTAAAATGTCGCCCTGTCGGTCCCCAATTAGCAATTGGTACAGCAGCGCTCATGCTTCATCTAGACCTGCTATAGACTATTCCAATATCGTTGTGCTCGATGATATTTAACATCTTTTAGTAGGTAGGATCCCCAGTCATTGGTCCACTGGCGTGACAATTAGAAGACATCTTGAACAGGTCAAGTTTATGTGTTAAAGTAGGTTGTAGCGATTTGTATGCCAAATATTTTTCAAGATGGCTGTTCAGGTTGAAAAGGTGAGCTTATTAGCTATTAACACCAATGATTACAAAATTTTCCCTTATGCAATAACTTCTTATTGTTTTGTTTGTGCATTCCCATGCCGCACAACAAAAAAACCATATCTAACCATGGAGTTGGATGCCAGTACTATTTATAACTCCATGATCTAAAAAAATCCAGAAAAAAATACTTAATCGCATTTAAAACATAATGGCAAGCTTAATAAATTGAAGCGACAAAACCCCATCTTGTAATAGGGTCAATTTGCTACGCTCGCGCCTGTGCGGACGTATTTGAGACAGGGGATCTAGCCTACTATAGATGTTAAACATCATTGGTTGTGCTAATGGTTATAACATCGTCATCCAGTAAACACCCTCCTTGCTTCTTTCTCAATCCAAGCCCGCCTTCTGAACCGGAACAAAACTCGACGAAGCCAACCGAAAATGAGATTGGAAGTCAATCTAAAACTTTTTAATTAAAAAAAATTTATTTTTTACATATTTTTTCAGATATCGACTCTTGAGTATTATGTGAAAGTTTGTAATGACATGTTCACAACTTTCAAAATCCTCTCAAGTATTAACTGTGGACTAAGACACTTTCAATCTAAATCATTTTTTTCCTGTCTACGATGGTTTTATGAAGGTATATTAATTGCGCTTGAAGAAAATTGCATCGTTTTTAGAGATAACCTTTTTTTGTTAATTATTATTATTATTATTATTTTTAATTTTTTTTAATTTTTTTCGTTTGACACGATTTTGAAGTTTGAAACAATGACATGTTTAAATTTACATCAGTTTACCTTACTTCAAGCAGTAATTGCAAGTAGTCATGTTCACATCTGATACAAAGTAAAAACTATGCATTCACGTTAGTCTTATTAATTAGTTTAGTTAATATAAGTTGTAATTATTATTTCTGGGTGGGGAGTTTATATGATTTCTGTCAAGCTGTGGATGGATGAGTTACAAGATTAATCTCAGATGTGAGGCCCCGGGGGAAAAGTGGGGTGAGATTTAAGATTGGGTGGGCGTGTGGTTTTGACTGATGAGTGTTGCGGGGTGAGGGTGAGGGGGATGATGAAGTGTCTGGCCCGGGAAACTGGGAGGGGGGGGGGTAGAGTACGAGCCTACACGGGTTGGGTTTTGCTACAGGAAACACACTCTTAGTAACATTATACGGATTATTTTATAAACTCTACCATTGTCGTAGGAACCGAGGGGGGGGCCCGGGGCAGGGGGGAGTGCCTCCCCCAAGTTTTGGTCCCCGGGGCAGGGGGGGGGGGGAGCAAAATTAAACGCGAGTTAAATATTAATCCCAGAAAACTCTGTAGCAAATATGCACTTACACTTACACAATTCAACCAGTCACCTTGGTAAAAACGAATATGTTTGTCTGTATGCTTCGTCATTACATACAAAAATTAGGGTTCCAAGGGGGGGCAGGGGGGGAGCAAAATATAACGCGAGTTAAATGTTAATCCCAGAATTTCTGTAGCAAATATGCACTGACACTTAAACAATTCGACAGTCACCTTGGTAAAACGAATATGTTTGTTTTGTATGCTTCTGTGTTAATCGGTCGGGCCCCTTATAAAAATTTAATATTTAGATTTGAGGGATTCTTATTTCAGGTGAATAACTTGGAAGTCAAATACGCAGGGTAATGCTAAGTAAATATAATATATTGAAAGCACAGTGTGATACAATGGTGTAGGTAGACAAACGAAATTGTACTAGAGGAACTCTCTCTAAGAACGGTTCCTCTAGTAAGAGCCTCGAGCCTACCTTACAATGCCTTTTTTGGTAGCTCGATAATTGCAGTAACGAAGCTTGTTTCCTATTGGCTGAATGAAACAAGCATAGTTATTGTTATATTGAATCACGTGATAGCATCCTCTAGCTTAAAATAACAAAGTCGTATGTAGCTGGAACACTTGGTAATACAAAATGTTTAAAACGGGTACTGTTAAAAGAAGTAGTAAATCCCATTACGACATCCCTAGCTATACCTTAAGAGTGTTTTGTAATAACTCTGTCTTACAGGGAGTCTAGGATAAACAAAGTTAAAAGCCCCACAACACTCTGATCGAATGTAGATGCTAAGTACTACACGTGTGGGCTTACAACAGCTAGGTACTACATGTTTGTAATAACATAAATCTATAGTGACATCCCCTAGCTGTACCTTAAGAGGGTTTGTAATAACTCTGTCTTACGAGAGTCTAGGATAAACAGAGCTAAAAGCATCACAACACTCACAATCGAATGCAATGCTAAGTACCACACACGTGTGGCACACGTGTGGGCTTACAACACCTCCCCCCTTAAAAACTAAAGTCATCCTGACTTTATTACCAAGCAAGGGTTGTAAGTGCTCAGGTAAGGAGACACAAGTATTCTTGAAAAACATTACCAAATGTAAAAATTCCTAAGTACCCAAGTCACTGAAATACATGTGATAGTGAGAACATCACCAAATAAAAGTACCAAGGTAAAACTATCAATTACCAATTACTTAATGTATCAAAACCCAATTATTTATGAAAACACTGCAAAGGTAAAATTATTAATTACCAATTACCTTATGTATCAAAACACAATTATTTATGAAAACATTACAAAGGTAAAATTATTAATTACCAATAACCTTATGTATCAAAACACAATTATTTATGAATACCTCGTCTACCAGAAATTCGCTCGACCCTCGGACGATGAATGTCTGCCTCCAAAGCAGTGTCTCCATCTGGGTCAACAATAGAAGTCAAACTAGCCCTATGGTTATATGCTACCATCAAATCATCATTAGAAGTTTTGATTTTACTGTTATCAATACAAATGCTTAGTTTCTGCACTCCGTCCCTTGGACAGCAACTGTGGAATATATTCCAACGATAGCATTTACAACATGTGTAATAAAACAATGCCAAGGCAACAATAGTAATAAACACATAAGTCAAAATAGAATAATGTCCAAATTTGTTTCTCAGGCTTGTTTTCTGACCTGCTTGTTCAATCATTTTACTTATTTCACTTAGTCTTATGGCTTGCAACATTTAATTCATCCACATGATTCATGATAGGTCTAAAATAGTATTTAACTTTAAAGAACTCATATTTAGTTTATATTTGTTGTTTAACTCTTCACAACAATCCAAATTAATGTCAAATGGCGGTACATAATCTATCAGCAATTCACTTGAGTAAGTATTCTTAGGTATAAGCATTGCTGAATTACCGTACGCCTTACAATCCTTATCTAAAGAAAAACTTCCTGTCCCTTCAAGTATAACATCAATTGGTTTTAAATGATCCGTATTGGATTTGCAAGTGATTGTTAGACTTTAAGGTTAAGGTAGGTAAACAGCCAACTGTTAGAAGTTTGCAATTGCATCCACAATGATCTTTCTAGCGTTACAATTCTCTTATTCGCAATCTAACGGTATAACCTTATCAACTGGTACAACTTTCTTCACATATCTCATGTATGTGGGCCAAATACAATGGATGATTTTGCTGACAAATAAAGTGATCGTCCATAGTTTCTTTACACTCTTTAGTTCCATTTGCGATAGCACGGTGTAATGATGCTTAATTTTATCTATCGCCAAATACTCTGTACCTGGTTGTATAAACAAATACTTATTTCCCTCCATTTGCACTGGAAACGGGATAAGCTTAAACAAGGTGAAGTCTCCTGGTCGGACTAATGGAATTAGTATCAATACAACCAACCTATTATCTTTCACAAACACGCTCACTTTGAATTGTTTTTAACAAATAATGTGCGTTCTCTTCACTCATGGTGGGAAAGGATAAAGTTTGCGGAACATAAGGTAACACCTTCCTTAACTCAACAACAATCTTTTCAGGTGTCATAATGTAAGGATGGATTACGCCCCCTTGAGCACTTAGTATAGCAGTTATTAGGTGGTTAATTCATCTCGATACTGACTTATCATTAGAGTAATTAACGCCACGTGCTCTTCCACATCACTCTTAAAATGGAAAAAGTTAAGAGTATGCGTAAGTTTATCATCAGATTCATTGATATGCTTATTATCCTATCCAACACTATCCTTCATTAAACTTCTCATTATGTTCGACATTCCCAATAGTACTATTCAATGCATGAATTGTAGACTGTACAATACTCGTTTGTTGCTCAACTAACCTTGTAAGTTCCTGATCATTTTCGTTTACCCTCTTAATTTGCTCATTATAATAGTCGGCATCAGCCTCGTCTAGGGTCCCAAACAACATTTTTGCCCCTTCACCAATAAAATTAATCAATCCGCGCTTACTTCTGAAATTAGATTTTGTTCCCAACAATTGTCTAACTAGATCCTTATCAGTCTTAATCTTCATCAAGGTTTGCTTGATAGTTTGAAGCAAACTGATTACATGAAGTCCAGCGATAATCCGCAACCACGGGATCCTTACATAGTTTAAGAGTAATATCGTTGTACAATTCCAGCTGAGTATATTTTAATTCAAAATGCGTCAGATCTACGTACGTGAGAAGGCTCCACTGGTCGCTATAAAATTTAACCATGACCCAAGTTTTCGTAATGTATTCCCGGACTGTGGTCGTACTTTGTTACCCTGTAGGGCGTTTCGTCTCCTCCTTTGACGCCCACGAGTAGACCGTTGACATAACGAACAATAGTGCGCCCCTGCAACAAGGGAATCCTTGTTACTGGTTTATTATTGTACTATTTTAACTCACAAAATGTTTCATTCGGTCAGAATGGACTGTAACAAACCGTCTCCCTTGTTTTATAGTGTAATTAACAGGCCCTACCTTAGAAACAACCTCATAAGGTCCTATGAAAGTGCACATAGCTTCCTAGACCGACCTCTCTTGACCGTCTGGTCGTACAACAATATCTTATCTCCAACCTCGTAATTAACAACTTTACTACTCTTATCATAATATTCCTTCGATTTTCCTTCTTTAATACAAATGCTCTCTAGCAACTGACTGTGAAGATTGCAGTCTCTTTTTCAATTCCATTGCAGAGTCGTCGGAAGGGTACGGTGGATCGGGGAGGGAGGTTAATGAACTTGGCAACTTAGCCTTCACCCGTATCCCAACTCGTAGGGTGAATAGCTAGTGCTCGTGTGGGGTGTGGTATTATAAGTAAACATAGCATAGGGTAACCACTCGTCCCAGCTCCTCTGGTCGTTGTCAATGAAATGTCTTAGATATTCAGCCAAGGTTCGGTGGCTGCGTTCAAGGGCTCCGTTAGATTGAGGCCTGTACCCTGATGTATTTATTTTTTTTATTTGCAATAATTTGCACATATTTTTAAATAGTTCACTTAAGAAATTAGCCCTAAGTCCGTGAGAACTTTGGTCGGAATTCCGAATTTAAGCACGATTTTAGTTACAAACTCTTTCGATATTGTTTCGGCTTCCTGATTAGCTATCGGTATTGCCTCTGAGTATTTAGTTAAGTGATCTTGAAACGTTAATATGTACTTGTTCCCAGAAATAGTCTCAGTCAAGGGCCCCCACAACGTCTAAAGAAATTTTCTCCCAAGCCCGGTGTGGTGTATCAGTTATTTCCATAGGCATATGCGACCTAGGTTTTAATAGCTTATTACGCTGACATGTACCACATTTATTTATGTACTCCTTTACGTCATTCTTCATACCCGGCCAATGGTACCTTTCTTTATCCTATTCAACATCCTATTACAACCTTGATGCCCCCCTAAGGTTTATCATGAAATTCACTTAGAATTATTAGCCTCTCTGCAACATTGGGCTCAATTATTTTCATCTCCCTTCGTCCTACAAACAAAAACATTTATGTCCGTTTGTTTAAACAAAACCGTAACATAACTCGCACTTGTGGCCATTCTATGTTATACTGTTCGCTCGAAATTACCGAAATAGCCAAGTTGATAACATTGTCTCGTACACAAACATCTTTCAAAACATTAATTGATTCCCATAAACGTTCGTAACTTGTGACGTCTGAAACCTTCTCTTTATTACCACATAGTAAACATTCCTACCCTCATCATCTACCCTAGTTATACTCGGAATAGGGTTTCTCTGGTTGTCTGAATCAACAAACACATCATTATTACACGCTTCCTCGTGCGTAAGCAAAATATGCTACAGCATATGCTTCGGAATCTCTGTCAAAATCATATCGCACTCCTTGATCTTATCATTAACGATGACATTAGTCTCAATATACTTCTGATATCTTTCATAACTGAATTTATCGGTATCAATACGCAAATTCGGCTCAGACTGTCGGCGTTCGTGTTTAAACGTCCCGCCTTGTGAATCACTTTGTATTCATACTCTTCTAACTTTAATCTCCACCTCATGAGTCTCGATCCCGGGTCTTTTATGTTGAAAATCCACGTTAGTGGTTTGTGATCTGTTACGATCTGAAAACATCGTCCATACAGATATGGTCTAAAATAATTTGCTCCCCACACAATCGCGAGTAATTCTTTCTCAGTCGTGCTATAGTACATTCGGCCTTGTTTCAAGGTTCGACTGGCATAAGCTATTGGCAAATCTTGACCAATTGGTCCCTGTGAGAGTACTGCCCCTAAAGCTAAATTACTAGCGTCGGTAGTGAGGTTGAATTCTCTCTCAAAATCGGGATACTGTAGAATAGGTGCTGTAGTTAGCAAACTCTTTAACTTCTCGAAAGCTTCCTGCTGTAAACAAGTCCACTTAAATTCATTTTCTTTCTTTAACAATGCATTTAGAGGTTTCGAAAGCTTGCTGAAATCTCTGATGAATTTACGATAATATGAGGCTAGCGCCGATGAAGATTTAATATCTCGTTCACATTTCGGAATCGGAAAGTTTACTACTGCTTCAATCTTTTTAGGATCGGGTTTGATACCCTTATCGGTCACTACATGACCCAAATACGTAACTTCCTTACGCAAAAATTCACACTTGTCTATGTGTAATTTAAGATTGTATAGTCTTAACCGTTCAAAAATATCTCTGAGCTTGTTTTGGTGCTCTTGCAGTGTGGTTGCATGACAAACGATATCGTCCAGATATACATAACAATGAATACCCTGCAGACCACTTAATACTGTATTCATTAACCGCTGGAACGTGGCAGGGGACTGCATACTTCTAATAGGGTATCGCGTTCCTCTGAATTTAAATGTTCTGTTCTCAAGGACTTTTCTAGTGTTTCTAATCTTTCTGCCGTTTGGCTGACATTAACCTGTAGCACTGAAAACTCCTCTAAAGTGACCTCTGGCACTTCTATTGTAATATCTTGCGAATTAACATTCATTATGGGGACAACACAAATTCCATTTTCTGATCGCGTCACACATCGACCTATAAATAGCCCATCTCGTATCTCGTTGGCTTCACTGTAACCTGTGCCCCCTGAATTATTCAAAGCATTTATAATCATTTCACTGCGAGCAGGTATAGTGATAGTGCTTGTTGATGAGGATAATCCCCAACAATTACCGTTTAAAAACTCAACACATGAATCTGCATAGTTTATTTTTACGTTATACTTGCTTAAAAAGTCCCTGCCTAACAGACCGTCATTTCTGATAGGGAATTTTTCGTCCACTACGTGAAAAGGGTGAATTATCTCTTCATCGTTGTTTAATTTAATTTTCGCATATGCCACGCCCAAGGTTCTAACAGTTTTATCCGATATACCTGTTAAATTTGATGCATCGTCTTCAAAGATCTGTGCGTTTTCTCTTAATTTATGTCTTTTAATTAACTGACGTCTGCGCCCGTGTCCAATAAAAGATTTACCTCACCGGTAAAGGCAATCTCCAGTTGGTACGCGGACCGTGTCAAACTTGAGGCTTTCGCCTAAAAGTGCAGCCGACCTGTGGTCGCCCCCGGACCTCGGGTTGCTGCCCCCCGATGGCCCTGTTCCGTTTCCCGTCTTCTGGCCTTCTGCCTTGACCTTCTCCATAAACATACGTTTCCGACAATCTCGGATCACGTGTCCGGACTTCTTACAGTAGTTGCAAGTTACGCGGTCACGTGGACCTCTCTTTTCACAAAAACATCTGAAAGCCTCGCGGGTGCGTCCACCGAACGAGGTCTTTTTAGCAAAACAATTGGAGCTTACATGCCCCATACGCCCGCAATTAAAAACTGTTTCCCTTTATGGTTCCCACTTTTAGTTCCAAAAAACTTCTGACTGTCCTGGTCACTCTGGTGTGGCGCATTCCTCTAATACCGCGGCTGCTACGGCATCCTCGAATTGTGTTTTATTTTTCGATTTTACCATCATTTTGAGGGGTTGCTGCAATCCCTCTTGGAAAATGTTTAAAGCTTGCGTTCGCAAAAGATCTTGAATGGCGAGTGCGGCCCCCGCTCCTGGTTCTCGATAGACGCGTCAATTAACGGTCCTAGAACCCGTTCGATTCTCTGTGCGTATGACCTAACATCCTCACCTGCCTTCTGACGGCTCGTCGTCAGCTCTAGCTGTAGGTGTGCGATGGTTCGTTTTTCTATGTAAAACTCCTCGAGCTGTAGCTTTAATAATTCCCACGTGTCTAATGTCCTGAACCGAATAACGTTATAGGCTTTACCTGTTATTTTATTTTTTATGATGTCGAGCAACAAAGTTTTATAGTCTTCCCCGACTTTACTCAAAGCTAGCTCACAGCTACTTATGATTTCTGTAAGTCCTCACGCTTTCCATCGTATGACGGAATAAGCTTACCGCCATGTCAAAAACTAAGAGTAGGTGGCGCCATTTCTATTTTTATTTTAGAGCTATCGACAATTGAACACCTGGGCTATCAGTATGATCGGAATTGGGCAAGGAAGGATAAAGTGACATTGAGTGACTCACCACATGACGTCTTCGGACGAACTGCTCTTTGAATAAGAACTGCTACTGCCCGACGATCTTGCTCTGCTCACTGGTCCTCGGTTCGATCACCTCCGCCCAACGGTTCTCCTGCGGCCTCCTTGAACTCCGGCTCGAATCCCTGGTTGGTCCCAACTCGACGCTCCGAATACGAATTAGTAGATTCTCGTAGCTTTGTTTTGTTTTATTTATTTTTTGTTTTTACTTAACTTTTAGAAATGTTTGTCACTCGCAGAACTTTTATATAGTGTGGAATTTCGCAATTTTAGTGAATTTTAATTAAATGTCATGTTATAATTGCAACAATGTTTCTTCATAGTTCACAAGTTATTGGCTTACAATGTTCTGAGTTCTGCTAATTAATACGAAAATTATTTTCTACAGTATTGGATCGCATTAGAAATGTTTTGGTGCGATTTTATTAATGTTCGGTTCGGTTATAGGAATTAAATTTTTCGTTTCACTTTATACTTTTGGAATTTTCAATGTTCGTAATATTCACCAGATTTTTATGCGCAAAAATAATGTCAGTTTTTGGAAACAGTCGTTTTCTCGGAACGCTTGCTCGTACTCTTCACAAAACTCGCAAAATTCGTAACTCATCAAAATTCGTAACTTCTAAAAACTCGGAAACTTCTTCTCAAAACTCGGAACTTCTCAAATTCTTCACGTAATGCTCTTAATTTAGATTAATTGTCCGAAAAAGGATCTAAGAGATGGCTTTGCTGGCCACCCCCCAATTTCGTTTGAATACTATTGCACTTACTATAGATTGTTCTCCGCGCCCTGTCTGCCTGATGATTGAGGTCGTAGTTGCACGGAACCACTGAAGGCTGGCTGGCGGACTTTGACACTAAGAGTCCGAATTCTTAACACAATCACACGTTTGGCATCCCACCGCCGCCCCAAAATTTATGTTGTAATCGTCGCCGTTATAAAATTTAATATTTAGATTTGAGGGATTCTATACAGGTGAATAACTTGGAAGTCAAATACGCAGGGTAATGCTAAGTAAGTATAATATATTGAAAGCACAGTGTGATACAATGGTGTAGACAAACGAAATTGTACGAGAGGAACTCTCTCTAAGAACGGTTCCTCTAGTAAGAGCCTCGAGCCTACCTTACAATGCCTTTTTGGTAGCTCGGATAATTGCAGTAACGAAGCTTGTTTCCTATTGGCTGAATGAAACAAGCATAGTTATTGGTTATATCGAATCACGTGATAGCATCCTCTAGCTTAAAATAACAAAGTCGTATGTAGCTGGAACACTTGGTAATACAAAATGTTTAAAACGGGTACTGTTAAAAGAAGTAGTAAATCCATAGCGACATCCCCTAGCATACCTTAAGAGGTGTTTGTAATAACTCTGTCTTACAGGGAGTCTAGGATAAACAAAGTTAAAAGCCCCACAACACTCTGATCGAATGTAGATGCTAAGTACTACACGTGTGGGCTTACAACAGCTAGGTACTACATGTTTGTAATAACATAAATCTATAGTGACATCCCCTAGCTGTACCTTAAGAGGGGTTTGTAATAACTCTGTCTTACAGAGAGTCCTAGGATAAACAGAGCTAAAAGCATCACAACACTCACAATCGAATGCAGATGCTAAGTACCACACGTGTGGGCACACGTGTGGGCTTACAACACTTCGTCATTACATAAAAAATAAGGTTGAAATTTACTAATATGGGCCACTTCACGTTCATTTTGTGAGTTTTTAGATCGCAGATAGTTGCTGTAAAACATCGTTTACAGAGTCCGAGTGCAGTTAAAACATGACGAAATAACTGTAGTACGGTGACATTTTTTCTCGCTTTCGGCGAAAGTTGCAGCTCATAAAATAGACTATAAAACTGTCCCCCCTCCAGTAACTTTCAGATCATTCCTACGCGCCTGAACACCACTACCAACCAATTCGCAAAATTAAAGGGGCTAAAAACCCCAAAAATTATTTTTTACCACGTGATCTATAGCACAATACTACACTTAAATGACCGTTTAAAAAATCATATCTTGTAACTGTGATTTAACACGAATTTTTTAATTTTTTTGATCCAGAAATTTGCGAAAGTTGGTGTTTTGGGAAATTTCTTAAATCGGCTTTAACCTGCTTCTTTTTTGGTCCACATAGATACTAGAGCATAGTACCAATCTAAAATGCCCCTTTATAACATCGTGTCTTGAAACTGTGCCCAAATATACCCTCAAACACGCAAAAATATGCATTCCAAAATCACACCCCATCTTGGTAATCAGCATATTTTGACCGAACTACTGGCCCAAATTACAAAACATAATAAAAAGAATTTACAAAAAAGCTGTAGAGTACGTCAATAATGGCCAATATTTTTTTTTATCAAAATCCTCCAAGGTCACGGGGCATAAAGATCGTCCCCATGTTATTTCTTATGGGAGATTTTTGCCGATGGGACCTAGCTCAAAAAATGTCATGTTTGACAATTTTTGGGAGGTCATGGTGGCCCCAATCATTTTTCTGTTAATTGCTAAATCCATTACTAATTAGCCAGAATGAAATATATTTTTTGAGTCTAGCGGTTAAATACCCCTTTAATGAAAACGAAGTACAAGCCACAGGTTGATCATGGACGTAAACAAACTAAACCATCATGAATCATTTTATATCTGATTGAGTCAAGATTTTTGGTACCTACTATAGTTATCTAGATTTGAACACAAGAATAAAGATTCGCGTTCGGTGGTTTCTTCAACGAAAGTTTTATTATACTCCCTAATTTGCTGTTCCTGATTTTTGTCAAACCTCGTTATTCGCTTGAGTCTAATCAATCGTCTAATCAATCACTTTTTTCTTTTCGTTTTCCATTTTCAATGTTTTTTTCTTATTTCCCTTTTTTATATTTTCGTCATTAATTAAATTCACTTTGTGTTGTTAATGTCCAATTTGAATATATTCTCAAAATCATTTATAACACATTGTTGTTGTTATATTACTATTTCAAACTTTACTTAACAATAGTTCTTTTTTTGTCTTCATTTATGTTACTATTAGTAAATTTAACAAAAAAGAAAGAAATTCACAGATAATTGTAAATTTAAAGGAACAAAAAGTCGTGTCTATGGGATCTACCCAACAGTTCTAATTTCAAACTCTCAAATTTGATTGTTTGTCAACACGCACAAACTTTACAATAGACTACTCTTTCTCAGGATAATATGACATTGCGCTTTTAAGCAAATTCCTGTTCAAACACAACAGGTGTTTGATACTGTGAGTAGTTGTCAAAGACGCGGAAATATAGGGTTCTACACAGTTACACTTAAAAAAAATATATATTAAATAATGAAAATAAAATAAATTGATTTTCATGATTTTTGATTTTGTTAAAAATCCAAAATTGACCAAATACGTTTATTAATCTTGGCTGATTAACATCGATAATCTACGACTGTAGGGCTGTCCATGTATTCATTATTGACAACTATGTTAAGTTTCATATACGTCAGATTCTTCCTGGCCAGGCGAACAGCTATGTGCCAACTTTCAAGATGTATCCGATTCCCTCTTAACCTAAAGACTGATTCGGGAGGTCTCGGGTTCGAATCCCTTCGAGACCGGCAATCCTGACTGAAGGTTTTGTTGAGAGGTTTTCCTCAGTCGTTAATGCGAATGCAAGGGATTGACTCCTCTTAAACAGTCCTCGGACACTCCTTCACATACTACCTTTTAACCCCTGTAATAACCTAGTTAGTCCCCTGAAGAAGGTCACAACTCACACCTGTTGTGTGCTTCCTACAAAGTGTTTTTTTTTTTTATTTATTTATTTAACGTCTATCATTCACTTAAAAACCTATTTTACAAAAGACAAGTAAATAAATATAAGTTCATATAAGCAGATACAACAATGAACTACAGTTAAGTAAATATTAAAAATAGTTACATCAGAACAACAATGCATTCACAAAAAACAACAATTTTGGTAACAAATTCATTATAAAAAATTATTGCAATTATTCAATGTACCTTATATAAAAACGGGATGGGGAAAAAAGAAAAGAAAAAAAAGAGCAAAAAAGAATATCAAATAAAAAAATGTTTTTTCCCTCTCTTCTCAGAGTTTTGTTAAGCTCACCAGACTCAGCTGACTTGATACAAGTTCACGGATCACAGAGTATTTTTACCCGCTACTAATCCAATGATTTGTTTGTTCCCGTCTGTTGGTTTTATTTGACTTCGTCGGAGGCGTCGGGGGGGGGGGCGGAGGGGGGGGGGGGAGGCGGCCAAGTGCAGAAATGATAAACATAATGTGGCTAGCATGTATTTATAAACAGAACGAGGAGTTGAATGTGAGAGGTACAGTCCCAGACAGAGAGATACAGATACAACGGTACAGTCCCAGACAGAGAGATACAGATACAACACATCTTGCTCATCCACAATGGGGACTTTATAGAAAATTAAACGTTACAAATACAAATCATTGAACTTTTCACTGCTATTTACATAATATATTTATTTAAAAGGTGATATTTCAACTTCTTAACAGAAGTCTTTATCAAACGAAAAATAATAATTTGATAAAGACTTCTTTATTGATGTTTTAATTTTTATAAAGACTTCTGTAAAGAAGTCGAAATATTACCTTTTTAATAAATAAATTATGTAAATAAGAGTGAAAAAGTCCAATGATTTGTATTTGTTACAATGGGGACTTGTTTTAGCATTCCACTACATCAAGAACTTTTTCTGAATGCGTAATTATAATATATTTTTTGTTGATAAATTAAAAGGACATTACATAGAAATTGTAACCGGTAAAGGATTATATTCTAGTCAGCTGCCTTAAAAACATAGTTTGAACGGTAAGTTTAATGTTTCTTTTTGTAATAAAACCATTACCGGGTACTACTTTAATAATGCTATTACCTACAAGTTACTTAAGTCACTACCTATACCTAAAAAGTAAAATGTAAAAAGCAAAAACCACATTTTTTCTATCTTTTTTTCTTTTTCGTTTACTTTCCTTTTAATTTTTTACCACCCATTTTTTGGTTTATATTAATTGCATTAAATATCCTTTTTGAATATGTAACCAAAATTATTGTGTTTTAATACATTGTTGTTGTAATATTACTATTTCAAATATTTACTAAACTGTAGTTCATTGTTTTGTCTGCATCTATGTAAGTTGAAGTTGTGCTCCTTTGTAAATCAGTTTTTTAACTGAGTAGGATAGACGTTAAATAAATAATAAAAAAAATTGATGTTCATTTGGGTGCGTCGCTCCCTCACATATAAAAATAGTTTTACAAAACTAGAGATTGTTAAGATGTAGTTTGAACTCTGTGGATTGTTTGTTTGGTTTGCAGATTCTGTGCCTGGCCGGACGCCAATAACACTAATATCAACACGAAACATGTAATAACAAGACTTGTTAGTACTTTAGATTTAAGTACTTTTCTCGATACGATCGAAAGTATTTTGATTCGGAAAAGTTTAAAAATAGAAAGTGGAATGTTAGGTTTTCTTATTCTGTTTTTCAAGCGGAAAACTTGTCTGAGCGCTTTTCAATGCAAAGAAGTTAAAAGCTAAAAGGTGTTCGCTGGAAACTGGGAGGGGAGGGTGGGGGGGGGGGGCATTTCTCCACCCCCCTAGAGTCTACACTGTCCATTTCTTCTTCAGCTTCTTCTTTGTCTCCTTTCAAAGCAGTCGAAACATTCGTACAAGGTCGTTTAAGTTCTCAGAATGCGGCAATTATTGGAATGAATTGAAACATCTTCAAATTACTTTGTTCAAAATATATTTTTGGAAGAAGTGTGTACCTTATTACTGCTGTGAGCAAACTTCTTCCAATTATTAGTTCATTATGTTATCTTTAATGTCAAATGTATTTATTATTTACTTATTTTCGTATATCCTCTACCTTTAATCAAATATAAAACCGGGAATATCTTTGTAGTTAATAATACGCTCAATGCCTTAAATTTAGCAGAAGGTGATAAAGAAGAAACGCTAGCGGCTAGGTCTGAAACTATATCAGGACCAAATCAGATACAGAAAAAGATGTTAGAATAGTGTATTACCTATAGTAGGTCTAGATGACGCATGAGCGCTGCAGCTGTACCTATTGCTAATTGTTCAAAGTTCGGCGGCCATTGTATAGACAGAGAGAAATGTAAAATTATATTTTTATTGTTAAAACTCGCCTTTTGTCTGGCCTATTTAAACATTATCAGGACACGTTGTGAGTTATCTTTACACATAGCATTAAAAAATGGCTAATGCGTAATTTTTACAGCTGTGTTTACCGAATATTTTACCAGCAAGTCTCTAAAATACGAGTTTTAATACATTTATATTGTTCGACTAATACAGATATTATGTTTATCTACAAATTAGGCTTACACAATATTGTAATGGGGAAACGTTCTAGACCACTTGAATAAAAATTTAGCTCTGGTGTTTTTTTTTGTTTCTTTTCTGTTTGTTCGCTCTCTACCGGGGAAACGGCATATGCGATCTTGATGAAAGTTAAAAGAGACCTTCGAAATCTCTGAACTTAGGCTTGCTACGTTTTTGGGTATAATCAAAGAAATATTTACGATTTGTTTCGATTTGTAATGCGATATTTCCGTGATATTTGGCTCGCGACCGAGCAAACGGCTACTCCGATCGTGATGAAACTTTATGGTAACGTTTGAAATCATAAAAATTAGATATGTTATGATTTAAGAGACATTTGAAGAAATATTTCTCATAGAAATCGTACTTTTCCGATTTTTTCCCCGATTTTCCCCACGATATTTTCGTGATGTTTCGTCCAATTATGACCAAACGGGTGGGGCTACAACGTTCATATTTTTTATGGGCATTAGGGCAATGGTGATGTATTGCTTTCTCAAAGAAAAAGTTGATAAAGTAATCCAGAATCCATAGAATAAAGGTTTTAATATGAGTTTTTTTTTAGAATTATGATAACAATTAACAACTTACAATAGAAACTTGACAACAATCACCTACAATGCATTCACAAAGCACTTGCAAAGGAAAAATTGGTCTTACGCAAACTAAAAACTTTCTAAAAAGCTCATCCTTCAACGCGGCGGACTTAAGCGTTTTCCTAGTATAGTTTACCGCACCTCTGTACATTGGCCAGCTTCCGTAATTCCTTAAGGACACCCAAAGCCCATTTCATTACTAACACAGTTTATTTGACGCTTCATTAGAGATTTGGCAACGACTAGCTAGTTAAAAACACCACAGACGTTAGATGTGAAGCTGCTCCATCGGTAGTTTGCAGAGTATGACGTCATTGGCGGGCTAGTTCTTGCCAATCAGCGGGCCCTAATTTAAAATACTGATCGCTCATTGGTCCACCGAAGCTGCCAGTATCTGCATTCTTCCCATGAAAACTTCCCACTAGACAATAGAGAAGGTCTGGGCATCGGTTATCTCACCCGTCGCTCAATAAATTCCATGTGAAAATTATTATTATTTAATAGGACATTTCAGATTGCGACTCCAGATATTGTACTTTGACGCATGTAATAATGTGGTTTATGTTTCGGAAACAAGTGAGAGTTATTATTATTATTTTTCAGCAAGAGGTATTTATCTCACAACCCTTGCGCCGCTGAACGAGTGCGGGTCTGGGCTGGGGTAGAAGTTCGCCTTAACCTGGGACTATAGTTTGTCTCATCTTAACTAGAGCCCGGCGTTTTGTGGGTTCAAAGAGCGCAGGCCGTGGTGGTCACGTTATAAACGTATCACAGTTTGACAGCTGAAGTGGACTCCGCAGAGCAGTAAAGTACAGTCACATCCAGTGCGAACTTGGCCCTATATCCTGTATGAGGATGATATTGATGGAGCGAGTGTAATTGAAACGTTGATCTTGCGCGGCATTATAGTAATGTAGGCGCAGCAAGAAGAGTAAACCACTAAACCCAGGCATACATACAAGTGGTTTTCGATACTCGGGAGGTTGCAACCAACTTGCATCGGATGTGATTGTACTTTGTTATTACGGAGAGGCCCATCCTTCCCGTCAATTTCTGACGGATTTACAACCTTTCATAATAAAGCAGGCGACATCCTAGTTTCTTTGAACCCTAAAACGCCGGGCTCTGGTTAAGATGAGACAAACTATAGTTTCTGCCTGGCCTACAGTTTAGACAGTTCACTTCTCGGCTTATAAAGACGGAAGGGATGTCACTCGAGGCTCTCACTGTAATGTCTCTTTCCACTCAAAGTACTTCCAGATTCAACCACTCTCATTAAAACTTCCACGGCGAGTTTGTTTGTTGTTGTTAGTGTGGTAGAGCTTCTTCTCTGAACGCGTGACACTTTTGAAATTTCTCGACTTGCCATAGTTTCTTACAACATGCTTAATATTTATTTTGGAACATAAGCTTGGCCCAATTCAAATGAGCGCTGTCAGGTGTTTATGATTTCTGCTGAACGGTTGGTAATATCATTATCAAGCTTTGCACGTAAGTTAAGAAAGTACCTTAACATTGAAATCCGCAATTGGTTGCAAAAATAAGCATTAAAGATCCATTGCAAATTTGCAAATTTAAGTTAAAAACACGTGTACACTCAGAATAAATTCCCAGATTTGACCAAAATGGAGTAAATTACGGTGATTTCACTTATTTTTTATTCAAAAGAAATTAATTAATTTATGAATACGTGTACTGGATAGCATAGATTTTCTTTATTAACGTTAGTGTGAAATTTAATACCGATGTTATAAACCGTTTACCAGAAGAAAAAAAACAACAGAAAGCTGAGCGCCTAAACTCGTTGAAACATAAAGTGGGGGTGTCAAACTTTTAACCTCAAACAATTTTAACAAATAACCTTCAAACACTTTAACTTTACATCTATTTATTTTTGAGATGACGATATTATTATTGTAACATTTCTTCATATTTTGTTCGTTATTACTCTTGAATTGTTTATTGTTGTTTTGTTCTTGTCCTGCTTGGATAATTTGTGTATTGAATCCTTTTCCACTAATACTTTCCAACAAAACTTTAATCCGAGAAATATTGTCTTATATAGGTAATATTTTGTTTGTTTCCAGGTAAGCTGGCAGCCATAGGTGTCTTACAAATCTATATTATCTGTAGATCATCCACTTCAAATAAGGTAAGACAACCACAACGAATACGATACAATAATAATATGAGAAATAGTTTGTCAGACACGAAAGTTTTTGTTAGCTAACTGCGAGAAAGGAGTAAGACAAATTTAATAAGTGCTGGGAAAGTTTCGGTGTTTCTACCATCTCTGGGCCCGGGGTAGAATTAGACCAGGTATTCCACTACTGTTCGAGGTCCTAGGCGAGTAATACAACTAGTACGTAGGGGCAGGCGCGTCGGAAGTATATTTTTCCAAGAGGGTGGGGGTGGGTGGGGGGATGAGGCGAATTCTCCCTGGAAAATTACATGTTTCCATTCATAGTTAGTTACACTTGCATAATATGCAACTAATGTCCTTGATCAGTGGCGTACGGTGAAATTTATTTCGGGGGGGGGGGGGGGGGGGTTGGTTTAACGACTAAATTGAGGGGTCGGGGGATCTCCCCCACAATAGCGCCGCATTTAATTTTTTGAAAAATACGTATTTTTGATTTGTTTTTTACGTGTTTTAGAAGAAGTTTAGGGGCTTTGCTGAACGAAAAAAAGAAATGATAATAGACAAATCAAATTTTTTGCGTAAACCTAGAATATTGAAGAATATAATATTTTTATGCTTGTTGGTTTATGCTTGTAAAGATATATCGTAATTTTTCTAGGGGGGGGGGCAAGAAGGTACTTTCGCACCCCCCGCCCCCCCACGTAAGCGCAGGGGGGTAAGCTACCACCCTGCCCCCCCCCGACGATGACGCCGCGGCGTAGGGGAAGCATCGCCTCATGTCGTCATCGTCCATTAGTATCTCTATTATATATCTCAATTTTTTAAATTTTTTTTATAAAGAAAACAGGGAAAATGGGAAAAAAGTAAAGGCACGAATCGAGATTTGTAAGATGATCACAAATTAATGTAGTATAGTAGTAAAAGTTTTATTCAAAAGAAGGGTTTACATTTATATTTGATTAATAAACCTGTACACCGCTCCTTCTAACCCTTCTCCGACGCAACTTTGCTGGCGCCTCATGGCAAATCTAAGTGGGAAAACATAACTTTTCCGTTTGAGCGTAAATTGGACGTTCCTTTGTCACGTTACCTCTTCCCTGGCCTAACAAAGTGGCGGGAGCCTCAAGTTATAACCACTTTACTTACGCACTTAGGCGCGAAGAAAGGGGAAATATGCGACTCGAGACGGGGGCTTCTCTACGCTTAACTCTTATAATGTTCTATTATGAGTTTAACATACCACAGATTTTTATGTACTAGTATCACCAATAATAATGCACGCACTCAGGTGTTGATGATTTCTGCCGAACGGTTTATAATATCATTACAAAAATTTTCATGGATGTTAATAAAGCACTTTTATATTGACAGCCACAATTGGTTGCGAAAAATAAGCCGTAAAGTTCCATTGCAAGACATAAGTCCAAAAAGTGAAAAAATGGTAAACTTAAAACATGGATTCCCATTCTGGAAATTCCCACCAAACTGTTTGATTTCAGTTTAAAGAATCTGTACACTTTGAATATAAACCCGAAGGTGACTAAAATTGAGTAAATTACAGTGATTTCACAAATTTTTAATTCAAATTCAATGAATTAATGTATTTATCCGCGTACTGGGTAACAAAGAATTATTCTTTATTAACGTTAGTGTGAAATTACATATAAACCGTTTACCAGAAAAAAAAAAAAATACTAAAAGCTGAGTGCCTAAACTGTCTACGCGCCAGCCTCAGCGACCGCTCTCAAAACTGTATAAGTAGTGACACGATGAAAATTATTACAGAACAAACATCAAGTTCAACAAGAAGTAGTCGACATATTATAACTTGTTCGTTTAAGAGGACAGGGCTCATGAATTAGGCAACGACTGTGCTTAAAGTTCCACAGGGATCGAGTGTTTGGCATGAATATAAGTTTTACGGTGTTTCACAAGGAAAGAATGTATGGCCATGACTCTAACTGGCGATTAGCAAAAATCGAGTGTTTGGTCACTAGTGTACCGGGTGTTATACAAGGATTGAGTGTTTGGTCACATTAGTGCCGGGTATTCTACAAGGATTGAGTGTTTGGCCACTAGTGTATCGAAAGTTCCTTAGGACTCGAGTGTTTTGCCAAGAGTGTACCGGGTATTCCACAAGGATTGAGAGTTTGGTCATAAAAGTTCCGGGTATTCTACAAGGATTGAGTGTTTGGTAACAAAAGTACCGGGTGTTCTACAAGGTTTGAGTGTTTGGCCACGACTGTCCTGTTATTTCTCAGGGCTCGTGTATATAGTGCGAGTGTACCGAGAGAGAAGGTTCCTGCCCCCCCGAGTGCGTCAGAGAGAGAGAGGATGCGTTGCTCGTTGTAATCGATATCCCCGACTCTCGGTCCTCTATGACGTCATAAGAGAGCGCGGGGTTGTTGGTTCGTCTCCCGCCACGAGCTTCTCTCCACGAGGTCACTTTTGGAGGGATTTTGGTTTATTTGGATTAAGGGCGCGTTAACCGTTAGGTCATAATGCGCCCTTCTAGCCTAGAGGATATGGGGAAGAGGGACCCATGCTGTCAGAACAAGCCACGGGAAAGGGGAGGAATGGGGGTGTTCTCACGTCTAGGTCGTCATCGTCATCGTCTTTGTAATCGTCATTGTTTGTTGTGTCATTATCATCGTCGTCAGGGATGTCGTCAAGAGAAGGGGGGGGGGGGGGGCTCCCCAACGACGATTGCCAGGGCTTGCCTCTAATTTCAGGAATACTTCCCTAATTACTAGGTGATGTTTGTGAGGTGGACTTTTTCTCTTTCAACGCCTTTTACGGTGCTCTGGTCCAATTCTACCCCGGGCCCAGACGGGGGACTTTAGGAGGGAGAAGGACACATTTGGCACCTTTTGTTATTGTCAGGAACCTTCCGATGTATATGAACCTGTGCATATTTTTCCATGACAGGCTACATGGCCTTAAGTCGTTTATTATCAATAATTATTTAAAACAGACGGAAAAAAAACTTTTTTAACCAAATCAATAAATCATAAATCAGTTTTTTCAGTCTGTAGATCCCTTCTTCATTTGCTTACCTGTTTAGTTTAGGCAAATTCCTCCTTTCTCTGCTTACTCACACCACAGTTGTTTGAAACTATGCACAGTTGTGTCAGAAGTGGAAATTATGGTCTAGGCAACTTTTCGAATAATTTATTTTTAAATTCGTAATAGTACATAATTTTTGCATCAATATGCTCAAGCTAGGGTAAACGAAGTATTGCTGTATTAGGGTACAGCAGGTACGAAGTTTGTTTAGAGTCAAACTCTTCGTTAATATGGGCAACTAGTGCTGGGTTACGTCTCCGCTCGAGGTCTCTATCATTAATTAATGTTCTTTAAGATGTTGATGAATTCGTGTTAAGTGAAAACAAAGGGGACATAAAACTCGCCTCGTTTTTCCCTTACACCCTTAAAACTGATAACAAATCAGCTGCTTACTTTTTAAATTACAGACACAATTCTTTAGTTCTCGATTTGGTTGATCGGGAAACACTCCCAAAAGGTGGAAGTTAATATAAAATACAATTCAATAGACTTTTTAAGTTTCTGAATTGTATTAAATAAAATCATTTATTTAGGTTTATACTTTGAAAGCAGCATATATTATTCTTGTAAGTAATTATATCGTTATGTTATTATGTCATTATAAATTATTTGTTTTTATTTTTAATTTATAGTTTATTATAATGCATTACAACAGAGTACAAATACTCCACAAGTGCAAATCATAGAATGGTCCGACAACATACTTAATAACATTAAAATATACAATAAACATTCACAAAAAAATAAATGTATCTCTTTAAACACATTTGAAATTAGCGATTGAATTGTGAAACAATCAGAATCATTAACAATGAAAATTATTAATGAGAGTTATTCTTGAAAGAAAAGAAAAGAAGAAAAATGTATATGAAAGTAGAGATAGGTCTACAAACGTGACATTTGTATGTAGTTTTTGAAGTTTAGTGAAAACAATAAGTTAGTAATGTAATTTGATAGTATTAAATGTGTTTTGCGTTAATATATTCAAACTATGTAAACGTTTGCTCTATTGTATATTATGTTATTTGAAATTTCAATTACGTATTAAATAAACAAATAATAATAATAATAAAGTGTTTTCTTCCGGAACACAGTTGGAAATATTAACAAAGTTTCTCTCAAAAGCGAATTACATTCAGTTCATTTTCACCCTCTTCCATTACGAAATAAATTAACTTTCATAAAGTGGGTCTGAATATTATTGTGAAATTCGTTTCAAAACAACATATTTCCCTCAAAATATAACCTCGTGTAGTAATTAATACTCCTGTCACAAACGTTCTCTAGCCAACTGGCACAAACACTCGGACAAAACTAATTAATTATGTTTTATCGAAACATCTTGTAGATAAATACGGTAACATATTATCCACCTCTCTGTGAAACGTAGTTGAAATATTTTGTGAATGGCGAAGGTCTCGGAATCGTTCTGGAATGCAGTGACGTTGGATCGAGCGCTGACTTATAGACGACCGTTCTGAAACGAACCACAAGAAATGCATTGGTTTTCGTGGCCAAACACTCGATCCTTGTGGAACACCCGGGATATTTATAGAGGGATATTTTGTGAATGGCAAAGGTTTCGGCACAGTTCTGGAATGCGGTAAAGTTTGTCACAGCGCTGACTTACAGACGACAAGTTCTGAAACTAATCACAGGAAATGCATTTGTTTTCGTGGCCAAACACTCGATCCTTGCGGAACACCCGGGATATTTATAGAGGGATATTTTGTGAATGGCAAAGGTTTCGGCACAGTTCTGGAATGCGGTAAAGTTTGTCACAGCACTGACTTACAGACGACACGTTCTGAAACTTATCACAGGAAATGCATTTGTTTTCGTGGCCAAACACTCGATCCTTGCGGAACACCCGGGATATTTATAGAGGGATATTTTGTGAAAGGCAAATGTTTCCCTACAGTTCTGGAATGCGGTAAAGTTTGTCACAGCACTGACTTACAGAAGACAAGTTCTAAAACTAATCACAGGAAATGCATTTGTTTTCGTGGCCAAACACTCGATCCTTGCGGAACACCCGGGATAGTTAGAGAGGCTGTATGTTGTGAACTCGCCTACGTGTTTTTAATTTACGCGTTATTTCTTACTACGAGGTTGGCAGCCTTGTAAATACCTAAGTAAGTATCTCAACATGTTGTAAATATATCGTGTGCCCACTCGACCGCATAAAATAGTTTCTCGAGTTGGCGGAGCCCCCCCCCCCCCTATGCAATTTATCGTCTCTCTACTAGGCGGGTTAAAATCACTGTTTATTAGAAAAACAATAAAATAAATAAAATAAATTCGTATTAAGAGTCTACCCACTCAGTCTAATAACTGATTTTCAGTGGGGGACAGTAAATCAAAGCGACCAAGCCAACCCTGTAGGTGCCAACGCAATCGACGAGTGAGCGATTCCCAACCAAAGATTGATAATTTTTAATGGGAAATATAGCAATCAGTGCTTGAACAGTGCGACCACCCGCGGATCAACGCCAGAATCAACAAGGCCGATTCGGAATAACTTTAAATTTATTACGTGCCTCGTTGCTAGGACGGCTCCAAAGTCACTGTTTATAAATTCGTAGTTAAAATCAGAAGTTAAAAAACTTCTGCCTATAGCGGGAATCGAACCCTGGACCTTCTGCATTGGAAGCAGAGACGCTATCAACAAGACCAGAGTGCCACAAAATAACAATAATTTTCGTTGTTTAAAAAATTGTGGTCATAATTGCATATTATGATTTATTATTATTTAAAAATCTAAAAAAAAGCATTTTTCAACTTAAACACATGCCTTTATATATATATTTATTGATTTAGACGAAGGTATAACACCATGTATAACAGCTACATAAAATATAACCTGTTGTTAGTATATTCAAAATTTAAACCTGATTCTGCCTGAAAAGATAATCAAATATAAAAAAGTGTTTTAAACTATACAGTTTTTATTATGTAATTGATTCCGTTTTTGAAAGTCGTAGGTAATTTTTGATTTTATTCTTTTTTTGTGTTTAAATCTCGACTATTTGTTTATTTTATTTACATTTTTATGAATAAGCCACATACAGCACTTACTGCCATTTTAGAGTGACCAGTGGTCAGTGATGTAGGATGATGAAGAAGGGAGGAGGTCAAACCCACTAACCCGGACTGCCGAGCAGACGTAGAGGAGAACGAAGCCGTTACACTAGCTCTCGAACCCTCCGTCTGCTCTAACTAGCGGTATACGTGTGTCGCAGGATAGAGCGTTTACCAACTCTACCCCTGACCACGCCCGAGGTTGCTTAACTTCGGTGTTCGTGTGGGAAACTGGTTAAACGATCGCGGCTAAATCGAGGAGGAAAAAATGTCTGGCTGGCTCTTCTTGAACACGAATATAGTCAATTTTGGACTTTTTAACAAAATCGAAATTTGTGAAAACTAATTTATTTATTATGAATTATTTTAAATACAATTTTAGAAATGTGTTACTGTATATCCCTATGTCCCTTTTTTCGTGACATATGTTCCAAATTTCAAACACCTGTGGTGTCAGTCGGTGTAGCGAAACAACAATTTGCCTAAAACGCATGTCCTTTACTCTCTTAATATTGGCTGTTGTCCTTCCTCGTAAAAACAATTTCATCTTGAACCCGCTTAGCTTTACTAGCGTGGAATCCACTATGGTTCTCAGGATATTGCACACACAGCTTGTGAACCCTTATTTCTATTAGACGAGCATGTTGCTTCTAAGATCCAGGGTTATGACCTCGCCAATGATATTTAACATTAAGGCTAGATCCCCAGTCTCCAATACGTCCGCACAGGCGCGAGCGTACCAAATTGAAACGTCAATCTGACCTATTCAAGATGGCGATTTGGCGTTTCAATTTATGCTTTACATTATGTTTTAGATGCGATTAAGTATTTTTCTGCATTATTTGATATGGTTTTAGCTTGTGCAGCATGGGAATGCACAAACAGAAACAATAAGAAGTTATTGCATAAGGGAATTTAGTAATCATTTGGCATTAATGGCTAATATGCTCACCTGTCAACCTGACAGCCATCTTGAAAAATATTTGGGCTACAAATCGCTCCCATCTACTTTAACATACAAACTGACCTATTCAAGATGGCTTCTAATTGTCACGCCAGTGGACCAATGACTGGGGATCTAGCCTATATAGATGTTAAATATCATTGGACCTCGCTATACGTTCCACTGCCTCCTAGATGCTACTCGTGGCTGCTCGTTCACCCACGAGTAGCATCTAGGAGGCAGTGCCATGTTTAATTAAGAAGGAAGCTTTACCGCCTAGCCGGTGCAAGTTATGTTTGTGTGTGTTGCTCTTATAGTGATAAAACTACACCCTGGGGAACACCATGAAGTATTGTGCTTTGCATGGAGGCTTCGTGAAAGCTATATCACAACTCTTAAAGTTTTTTTTTTGTTATGGACAGTTGAAAGAAAACTGAATCAGTGAGTAAAAGATAGGAAAAAGATAAGAATTTAAAAACAAGATTTGCAAAATAATATGTAATAATCATTTACGTTACTCTCCAAATACAGAATTAATATTTAAAATTTAAATAGAAAAACAATTCAATTATATCAAGATAAAATAGAAAAATAAATTTCATCATTAAAATATATGTTTCGTTTCCAAAAGACTTAGAATAATCCAAACTCATAAATATTCTTCTTTAGTTTTGATTATTTCATCACAAGACAATCCTATGACGTTCACAAGACAATCCTATGACGTTCACAAGACAATCCTATGACGTTCACAAGACAATCCTATGACGTTCACAAGACAATCCTATGACGTTCACAAGACAATCCTATGACGTTCACAAGACAATCCTATGACGTTCACAACGGTGAATAGAAAATCAAAATTCAGCTTCCTAAACAATAATACAAAATATAACGTAGATAAATACTCTTTTTATATCTAGTTTTGGGGCTACATTATAAGATATGATTTTAAATTATTCATTTAAAAAATTATTGTTTTGTAGAACATACGCATTACAAGTTGGTTTAATTATATTTTTAGTATTTTTTTCAAACACAAATGATTTTCCAGAAGATAACACTCGATCCGGTGATAAGCCTAATATCTTGTTAAAGAAATTAATGTTTATTATTAATTCAGTTCTTTTGGCAGTTCGTTCTATAATTTTCAGTTAAAGTATAATACAATAAGTTGCATGCATATTTTAATTGTGTGATATTGAGAGAGTATATTTTCTTTTTCGATAGAGAGTATCTCATCTGACGAGAATTATTATGCGTTCCTTTTTTATTTGTATGATGAAATGCTAAGAGTTCATTTATTAAAAATTATTCTTTTCATTGTGGTTTAATGAAATGAAGCCTGTAAAGTTTTCATAAAAATATTAAATATTAATAAAAATTACTTCAAAGGTTTGTAAAATACGGACAAAATTAATTAATTTGAAAATCCACATTCAATTGCATTTAACTTAACTAAACATTTCAAAATTTAACTAAACTACATTTAAAATAATTCTTCAGTTTGCAAGTATATTTTTTCATTTAACGTCGATCCAATTTAGCTTTAAAAACTAATTTACAATGGAGGACAACCAAATAAAATTAATTAACAAATGCAAACAACATCATAAAATGTAATTAATATATAATGTATGAAATAATACATTTACACCTGAAATGTTCAGTAAGGCAGCAAATTGATACCATATCCCATGTATATTAAAAATATGAAATCTTATTATTTAAATAAATCATATTATATTATAAATTAGGAACTGCATCAGTTTTCTACTAAGATATTATTTGTAAGTACCTACCTTGATACATTATATATTATACTCTTGTTCAAATGTACCTAGATACAGTTACTTTTTATTATCTTTCCTTGGTTAGTATATCATTTTATTTGGATTTTATTATAATAGACAAGGCAGCTAATTAAAGCAATATAAAACAATACCGTTCAAATATGAAATTCAAACACAAATTATTAAACACTAAGAACTTAAATAGTAAATTATATGCACTTACCAAAATTAAGATGAATTTTTAATAAATTTAATAGAAAAGCATATCTTGTATCTGAAAAACTTAGATACTACTTCAAAATAATTAACCTTGATACAGGTTTTAATACATATCTAGATATATGTATATAGGCTATACAATCAATGAATTTGATATTTATTTTTAACACTGTTTATACCAATGTGTAATCTACTGCGCCCACTCCTCTCTAAAAGGCACTAAAATCAATCAATCAATCACACCCCATTACTTCACATGGTCATTGCCTAATCCGGTCCGAGTTAATACAATCCATGCATGTGGAATCACCGGGCTGAAAGCCAGCTTCACAAATATCGGGGCGTTCATAACTACGAAACTAATCAATAATCATAATCTCGCAACATATTGGATGGGATTGTTAATTATTTTGGAAATGACATCGCTCAAGTTTCAATGGATGTTTGATGGGAGTGCGGCTCTGGCTAATGACCTTAAAACCTACGTGTTGAAAATAATGCGTATTAATTAGATTCTACGCTCTGAATACTAGAGCTGATGTTTAAATTATAACAGGTGATAAACTTAAAATTATGTCCAATTAATATTTTAGTCTAGATCAACAATCAACATCGATCGATATTCAATTAACTAGCATATTCGCAATATTTACAGAGTTAATTATTTCATTTTTTTTTTAAATTTACCAATCGAAAATGTTAGTTTTTACCACCATTCGAATTAAAAAAATAAATGAAAAGGGGATTGATGTATTTTTCACTATTTATATTTTTTTGGATGAGCGTAGCAAAGACTTCAATTTCACTTCCATGAGATATAGGCTAAAATACATTTTTGGTTTTACAGGATTTGGCTTCTTTAAGTAGAACATTCCCTTATTGTCTGCCGTCCAAACTACAGAAGAACCTAGCTATACACAAGAAGAGAGGCCACAGTACAATAGTTACGTTCAATTGGTTTAAGGGCGCGTCAACCGTATGGTCATTTTTATACATTAGCAAGGGGACGTGGGGACGGCAGACCCGTGCTGGACCAAGGAGGTTCTACAGTAGAACTTCCTTGTGCTGGACTGATCCTGCCACAGTCAAGGGGATGGAAGGAGAGGAGATTCTCACGTTGACTGCCAGAGCTCGCCTTGAGTTTCTGAGAGAAAATACTCCCCTACATACTAGCTGATTTCATTGTCTTTCTCGCTTTCTGCGCGATCGGCAGAGGAATACCCTGGGCAAAATTCTACATCAGACATGTCTCCCACGAGAAATTTATATTTTACATAAATAGAATGAACGAAAATACTGTCACATTTCACTCACTGTTTTCCCACAAAGAAACATAAAAACATCCGATAGACGATGCAAAGAGAATTGTTAGAGTCTGTGATGGGAATAGATGGAACGTGTATTAAAGGGTCAACCCAGTTGCATTTATATTTCAACGTCGGCCACTTTTCTCTACTACGAGGCTAACAAGCTAAATTGAATCAAAGTACAGTTGAAATATCCGAGGATTGAACCCTGAATTACGGCGGTCATTGTTCGTTGAATTCAATTAAACCTGGTCTGGATAAAAAGCGACGAGGTTAAAGGAGAGCTCGATTTAATTCCGTGTTACAGGTGACGGGGTTGTGTGAGAGAGGGAGAGAGAGAGAGAGAGATAGATAGATAGAAAGATAGATAAGGGTCTTTATTGTAAGGCGGGATTAAGGCTAGTGAAGCCTTATCTTCCATCCAACCTAATACAACTAATAATAATAATACAAATGATAATGAAGGCTTATGAAAATTATAGATAATTTGAACACAAAGTAATTGGCCTGATGAAAATTACACATAATTAACTAAAAACACAAACATTTGAAATTATGATAAACAATTTACACAATTTAGCTATCATTTCATTCTCCGCATTCATCCATCGCTTTCATACAGTTTCATTACAGTAACAAAGAAGGCGTCCTCGTAAAGTAAATAGAGTAACACAGGTAACCGAGCATATTAATACGTAATTTATTTTCATTATTTGGGTTGTTTGGGTGTTTTGATATCACTTATTGTTTGTACAGTTAAGAATTTGAATAATAGGAAGTAGTGGCACTTTTAAAAGCATAGAAGTTATTTATATATTTGTCTCTGATTTCAGACGGAAGAGCATTCCAAGTTCGAATAGCGTGGATTTTGAATGAGTGTTCAAGATGATTAGTTCTGTGTATGGGAAATGAGAGTTGTGTACCGGACCTAGACCTGGTATTAAACATGTGGTTTGAGTGAAGGAATTGAAAGTTAGAGGCGAGATAAGACGGTGACGATGTTGAAAGTAGTTTGTGAACTAGAGAGAGAGAGAGAGAGAGAGAGAGGTTGATTGTATTTATTTCTACAACCTACCATCCGATCTAATAAAAATCAATATTCAATACATAACATAAAACAACGAATCATAATAGATGATAAGAAAATAAGCAATTTATTAATAACTTATTCATTTTTGATAAATTATAGCTGTGTGTCATCTCCACCATAATATAATACAGCTCGCGAACCTAAATTTGAAGCAAAAGATCAATTTTTCTTGGGTTTTTACATTTACATCCCCAAAAGTTTCAATCCTCGTTCTATTTATTTTTTATTTTTTATTTTAATTTAATTTGTAACTTTTTCTAAATTTCGATGTTCCGATGTGAAGTCTTTATATCAATATTGTAGAAAATATTCCGATATATCGATATATCTACCCATCCAGCAGCAAGTAGTGAGGTGACGCAGGTATACGGGATACGGTGGGTGAGTCACACGGATGAGAGAGAGGGGGTAATACAAAGTAATTGCGGTCCTCTGTACTCCAGCGAGTACTCTTCTCTATGTGCACTCTCGGAGGTTTAATGAAACCATGTACTTAGCGACCCGAGGCAACTTGTCAATTACGAAGCTCGAGTCAAGTAAGTTACCATGCAACATGTTATAGCGAATAAACTTGCAGAGCAGGTGAAGTTTACGTAATTAATTCGTTACACTGCACTCTGCACTGAAATGTTATAAAACTAGGCCGCTTCGCGATCGCTTTTTTCCAGTCGCGTTCGTAAATGAGCTTTTAAGGTTGATTATCGGCCCAAATATCACGAAAATATCGTATTAAAAATCGTGGGAAAAATCCTAAAAGTAGAATTTTTATGAGAAATATTTTTTTAGATATCTCTAAAATCGGATCACGGACAATTTGCCAGGGTCTTTTTTGAGGGGCTAGGACAATTTGCCAGGCAAGTGTATGAGGTCACGGTGGGGCTAGGACAACTTGCCAGGCTAGAGTGTGACGTCACGGAGGGCTAGGACAACTTGCCAGGCATTATTGAAGGGCTAGGACAACTTGCCAGGCTGGTGTTAACATTGATAGGAGCACATGGTAACACATATCTGAACTGCAGGAAGAGTAATGCCAAGCACCGAACGAGACATGAGACATACACATACAAAGCAGCGTCGAAACCCAGGGACAAGGTGGTAGTTCTTGTCAGAATCCTGAAATTCAGGAGATGGCCCAAGTATCACCCCCTCCCCCCCCCCTTACCCATTAGAAAATTGAAGAATTTATAAAATAAGGTTTTGGTTAGTTATAGTTATTCAATTGTATTCCAAATAATTGGGAATTCGCATAAGTTCCAGATATCGGTAAAAGTACCTGCAATATATAGACATTCTTCTATAAATTATATAAACGTTAATTTGAGTTTTTTTGGATGAGCGTAGCGAGCGAAGCGAAGATTCCATTCTACTACACTGGAGAAAAATATCCAAAATGTTTTTTTTTTCATTTTTTCTTTTTGTATTTTGTCTGTTTGTCCATTATTCCGGCTAAACCGATACTCCGATTGCGATGAAATTTTATGGAGGCCTTCGAAATCTCTAAACTTAGAACTGCCACGTTTTTGAGCGCAATCGGAATTTTTTTTCTCATAAAAATCGCAATTTTACGATTTTTTTTCGATTTTTAAAAAATTTCACGTCTTATAACACCTACATGCTTTATCCGATTGTAATGATTTTTTCACAGAACCTTAATTTAATGAATTTATATATTCGTATGAAATTTGAGCGCAATCGAATAATTATTTCTCATGAAAATCTCTATTTTACGCTTTTTTTCGTTTTTAAAAAAATTACGCTCATCCAACAACGCACCTGAAAAAGCGTCTGCGAAGCTTCCTTGAAGAATTTAATGTTTTTTTTTATGTTGTTTTTTTGGTAAATTTGATTGCCTAAAGGTTCAGTTTATTTAATTAACATGAATTCACTGGGCCTTTACAACCTGTTTATCTTGGCTTCTTTTAAAATTGACTAAAATTGTTATAAATAACACTATACAGCCCTACATTAGGCCTAATATCAGTACCGGTAAGCCATTTTTCATGCAAAATAGCATTCAGCGCTCAAGAAAAAAATTATATATTTATTTATTTATTTATTTATTTATTGACGATTTAAATACAGCTTTACAGCCATTTTACATTAAATCTTATAACATAAAATCAATTTTTTTTTTACATTTTTCTTTATCATAACCTTATAAACTATAGACCAAATCAAGATAACATAATATAATACATTTTATACAGCCTATACATTTACATTTTACAAACCATTTACATACAATACACATTTCATACATTCAATTTATTGGATGAGCGAAGCGAAGATTCCATTTCACTACACTGGAGAAAAAAATCCGGAATGTTTTTTTTTTTCTTCTTTTTTTTTTGTATTTTTTGTCTGTTTGTTAGCACGATTCCGGCTAAACCGATACTCCGATTGCGATGAAATTTTATGGAGGTCTTCGAAATCTCTGAACTTAGAACTGCCACGTTTTTGAGCACAAGCGAAAAAAAAAGGCTCATGAAAATCGCAATTTAACGATTTTTTTTCGATTTTTTTAAAATTTCTTCGACTTACAACACCAACATGCTTTGTCCGATTTTAATGATTTTTTCACAGAACCTTAATTTAATGAATTGATATATTCGTGTAAAATTTGAGAGTTATCAAAAAAATATTTTTTACGAAAATCGCAATTTTACGACTTTTTTCAATTTTTAAAATTTCTCCAGCTTATAACACCTACATCCTTTATCCGATTGTAATGATTTTTTTACAGAACCTTAATTTTATGAATTAATATATTCGTGTAAAATTTGTGCGCAATCGAATAATTATTTATTATGAAAATTTCAATATTACGATTTTTTCCTTTTTTAAAATTACGATTAATTTAAAAAAATTAAAATTTAAGTTAATTTTTTATTAAATTAAATTAAATTTTTTATTAAATTTAATTTAGTTTCAAAAATATCTTCAACTAAGTAATGATTTTTTCACAGAACAACAGTAAATCCGCATAACACATGGCAGCTCAATGCACCAATTACGCTCATCCAACAACGCGGCGGGACTTAAGCGTTTTCCTAGTTTATACAATATTTATACGTCTCACGGTCTCAGTTCTGATGATCGCCCAAACCACCTCTAAGGCTGCGTCTGGTTTATGTAGTGGCGAAGTGAAGTAAGAAATGACCGGAGGTTATTTGCAAAGCAAATATGTCAAACGAAGAAGACTGAGGCAATGAGTTAAAAGTAGTGGGAAGGCGGAAGAAAAGAGATCTTTTAGTGACGGAGAGTCGGGGGGTGGGGGTGTGGAACAGACTGCTGAGCCTTGTAGTTCGGGAAGGTATTCTAAGCGGAAAGAGGGACACAAGTATATCTGACCTAATTGGATGAGCGTAGCGAGCGAAGCGAAGATTCCATTTCACTACACCGGAGAAAAAAATCCGGAATGTTTTTTTTTTTCTTTTCTTTCTTTTTCTTTTCGTATTTTTGGCTGTTTGTTAACACGATTCCGGCTAAACCGATAATCCAATTACAATGAAATTTTATGGAGGCCTTCGAAATCTCTGAACTTAGAACTGCCACGTTTTTGAGCGCAATCGAAAAAATGTTTCTCATAAAAAAACACAATTTTTCGATTTTTTTCGATTTTTAAAAAAATATCTTTGACTAATAACACCTACATGCTTTATTCGATTTTAATGATTTTTCACAGAACCCATAATTTAATGAATTAAGATATTCTTGTGAAATTTGAGCGCAATCGAAAAATTATTTCTTATGAAAATCGAAATTTTACAGTTTTTTTTCTTTTTTCAAACAATTCTTTGACTTATAATAACACCTACATGCTTTATCCGATTGTAATGATTTTTTCACAGAACCTTAATTTTATGAATTAATATATTCGTGTGAAATTTGAGCGCAATCGAATAATTATTTCTTATGGAAATCGCAATTTTACGATTTTTTTCTTTTTTAAAATTAATATTTATTTTAAAAATTAAAAATTAAAGTTTATTTTTTATTTAAATTAAATTAAATTTAAAAAAATCTTCAACTTAGCCATGATTTTTTCACAGAACAACAGAAAATCCGCATAACACATGGCAGCTCAATGCACCAATTACGCTCATCCAACAACGCGGCGGGACTTAAGCGTTTTCCTAGTATTGCCATTCACAATGCGATGTAATAAAGCCATGTCCGACCTTGATCTACGAGAACTTAACGTTTCTTGCTTCTTGGTGCAACTTCTGAACGCAGGCACTCGATTCTTAACAATCGCAAGAAAAAATGATACCACTCGGTCAAGCTGTTTTAGATTAGTGTCAGCAGCCATTGCCCATATTGGGGAACAATATTCAACAATTGGCAAAATGCAACCTGTATAATATGCTCTTAGTGCTGCCGGGTCATTTATGTCCGTGAATCTGTAGAGAATACCCAACATAGACATTGCTTTGGAAGTAGTTTTGTCAACATGGTTTTTAAACAATAATTTTGAGTAAAAAACAATGGTCCCAACACACTGCCTTGGATCACACCGGAAATAACAGGAAGCCAAGATGACGAGGCTCCGTTTATTACAACACGCTACGTACGATTGCTTAGAAAGTCTGTTAGAAGTGACAAGAATTCACCGTGAATACCAAAACGCTTAGATATCTTGTACAACAGGTGGCGATGACTTACGGAGTCAAATGCATTAGCAAAGTCAACGTAGGCTACATCTAGTTGCGTTTAATTTAATGCTTTTAGCATTACATCTGCATAAAATAAATTTATGTAGTCAATAAATAAAAAGTAAACTTAAAAAACAATTAAAACACTAATAATGCAAAATTGCTGGTTTTTCATACATTTTTAGTGAAGCAACCTCTTAAACAATTACGCTCATCCAACAACGCGCCAGAAAAAGCGTTTGCGAAGCTTCCTAGTAAGTAAAAACACAATGTTGATAAAGACTTTGGTAGAAGGTGGGAATTTCGTTGTTTATCTAGGCGACCGTGTTCGTATGACGGCCAGTGACGTAGGCAACCGTTTCAAAATAAATGTGCGGGATATTTTAAAGTTCAAACTTTGACCCTCAATAGATATTGAACGAATAACTTTAAAAACTTAAAATCAACGTTTATATAATTTATAGAAGAATATCTATTTATTGCAGATACTTTACCGATATCTGGAACATATGCAATTTCCCAATTATTTGGAATACAATCGACTATAACTAACTAAAACATTATTATATAAATTCTTCAATTTTCTATGGGTTAGGGGTGAGGGGGTGTGCTTAGATCTAGGGAGCAGATGCACAGTTACAGGGGTATGCACAGTTACAGGGGTAGGATGCTGAGGACCAGGGAGAGGATGCTTCGATCTAGGGAGCAGAGTTATTCGCCATCCGTGAAGCTCTTAAATACATTCTACGCTGTCGTTGTGGAGAATACCTTTTGTGTTCAGATAGCTTAAGTTCACTTCAAGCTATAAAACTCATGTATTCTAGTCATCATTTGGTACAAGACATCCAATTCTATTTAGAAAAACTAACCTCTAAGGGATATATAATAGAGTTTTGCTGGATACCTGGACACGTGGGCATAGAGGGAAATGAACACGCTGATCGGGCTGCTAAGGAAGCTTCCCAGCGTCGCGACGTTGATTTCAATCTAGTTCCCGTTCCAGATGTCAAGAGTGGATACAAGCAAAGATTGTTGGATTTGCGACAAGCATCGTGGGATGTGTTGCAAAATAACAAATTGCATAGTGTGATGCCCACATTGACTAACAAAATTCGTCCACCTACGTCTCGACTCTCACGTAGAGAAGAGGTGGTATTGTCTAGAATTCGTATAGGCCATACACGCCTTACACACGGATATCTCTTAACCAGAGAAAAGGTTATTCCCATATGTGACACATGTGATGTACCTTTAACCGTGCATCATATGCTAGCAGAATGTGCCAAATATGATGCATTGCGCACGCAATTTGATCTCTCCCAATCATATGAAGAACTTCTATCATATGATAACGGCGACAAACTTTCTAAATTTCTCATCCATTGTAATCTATTTAACAAAATTTAATTTACATCTTACACATTTGTTTCTTTTCTTTATTTTCATTTACATACATAACTTTTATTTTGCTATTACTTTCTTCATCATCAATTTATTTTGTTATTTATACACTTAGAAAACAATCTAATCATCAAACATACCTGCATTAACTTTTCTCATTCACTTTCATTCACAGGCGGCGCAATATGACCTAACCGGTTGAAGCGCCCTAGTTTCTCACGTCGTCGTCGTAGGAGCAGATGCACAGTTACAGGGGTAGGATGCACAGTAACAGGGGTAGGATGCTGAGGACCAGGGAGAGGATGCTTAGATCTAGGGAGCAGATGCACAGTTACAGGGGTAGGATGCACAGTTACAGGGGTAGGATGCACAGTAACAGTTGTAGGATTCTCAGGATCAGGGGGAGGATACACAGTTACAGGTGTAGGATGCTCAGTTACAGGGGTAGGATGCACAGTTACAGGGGTAGGATGCACAGTTACAGGGGTAGGATGCACAGTTACAGGGGTAGGATGCACAGTTACAGGGGTAGGATGCTCAGTATCGTCGATCTGCTGAATTTCAGGATTCTTACAAGAACTACAACCTTGTCCCTGGGTTTCGACGCTGCTTTGTATGTGTATGTCTCATGTCTCGTTCGGTGCTTGGCATTACTCTTCCTGCAGTTCAGATATGTGTTACCATGTGCTCCTATCAATGTTAACACCAGCCTGGCAAGTTGTCCTAGCCCTTCAATAATGCCTGGCAAGTTGTCCTAGCCCCTCCGTGACGTCAAACTCTAGCCTGGCAAGTTGTCCTAGCCCCACCGTGACCTCATACACTTGCCTGGCAAATTGTCCTAGCCCCTCAAAATAGACCCTGGCAAATTGTCCGCCTGGCAAATCGTCCGGTTACCCTCTAAAATCATAAAATATATTATTTCAGTGATTTTAAACGTTCCCATAAAGTTTCATTAAGATCGGAGTAGCCGTTTGCCCGGTCGCGGGCAAAATATCACGAAAATATCTCATTAAATTTATCGAAAAAAATCGTAAAAGTACGATCATCATAAGAAATATTTGATCGATTGTACCCAAAAACGTGATAAATCTAAGTTAGGAGATTTCAAAGGTTTTCTCAAATTTTTATAAAGATCGCATTTGCCGTTTGCCCGGTAGAGCGCGAACAAACAGGCAAAAATACAAAAACAATTATATATTTAAAAAAACAAAACATCCGAGCTAATTTTTTGGGGGTCAGTGAGAAATTGAAGTCTTCGTTTCGCTCATCCAATTTCATCTGTTGTTTCTTTTTATTTATTAATATTTGGATTTATTTGTACAACATTTGAACATAGTCACATTAAAAATAAATGCGACAATGACAGAAAGAGATTCTGTCTCATACAGAGTACGTGAGTACCTGTCACCTTCAATACAATATATAATAAAATACAATGTCCAAGTTAAATACAGTATCAAATACAACACCAATAGATATTATAAAACCACTACATAAACTAAACTGAACAATAACAGAACTACAACCTAGTTAAAATAATCTTTGATGGCGCTTTTGAAACTACTGTCTGCTTGTATTCGTTTGGAAGTGCATTTCATGAAGAGACAGATCGATTGAAAAAAACATTTTGATATGCTGATGTAATTCCATTATCATTTCCAAGTAGCTGTCTTTCGCTAATGAATATTCTTAAAAACGGATATACATCCACCTAACTACACAACATACCCCTCATCAACTTAACATATAAAATAATATAAGACCTACGTAATACACAATCTGTTGTCTAAAATTACGTCGGCAGAGCCTCTGCCAAGTCTAAAAATCCTCATGATTTTTATAGTCTTCGTAAGAACCGGTTCTGGGCTGACTTTCGGGCCGAGCCGCCGTTTCCGCAAAAATTCGCATGCCAACCCTGTAGGCCCAGAAGCAATCGACGAGTAAGCGATAACAAACCGAAGATCGATATTTTTAATAGAAAATTTAGCAATCAGTTGGTAGGCCTATAGACAGTGCGAACACCCGCGGATCAACGCCAGAATACACATGGCCGATTCAGAACAAGTCTGAATTTATTATGTGCCTCGTTGCTAGGACGGCTCCAAAGTCACCGTTTACAAAACCCTTATTAAATGAGCGTAGCGAGCGAAGCGAAGATTGCATTTCACTACACTGGAGAAAAAAATCCGGAATGCTTTCTTTCTTCTTTTTTTCCCTTTCTTTTTGTATGTTTGTCTGTCTGTTAAAACGATTCCGACTAAACTGATACTCCAATTGCGATGGAATTTTATGGAGGCCTTTGAAATCTCTGAACTTAGAACTTCCACGTTTTTGAGCGCAATCGGAAAATTATTTCTCATGAAAATCGCAATTTTACGATTTTTTTCGATTTTAAAAACATTCTTCGATTTAGGCCTATAACACCTACATGCTTTGTCCGATTGTAATGATTTTTCACAGAACCTTTATTTTATGAATTGATATATTCGTGTGAAATTTGATCGTAATCGAAACATTATTTCTCATAAAAATCGCAATTATACGTTTTTTTTTTTTTATTTTTAAAATTTCTTCGGCTTATAACACCTACATGATTTATCCGATTGTAATGATTTTTTCACAGAACCCTAACTTCATGAATTTATATATTCGTGTGAAATTTGAGCATAATCGAAAAATTATTTCTCATGAAAATCTCTATTTTACGCTTTTTTCGTTTTTTATAACAGTTCTTTGACTTATAACACCGACACACTTTATCCTATTGCAATGATTTTTTTACAGAACCTTAATTTTATGAATTTATATATTCGTGTCAAGTTTGAGCGTAATCGAATAATTATTTCTTATGAAAATTGCAATTTCTCGATTTTTTCATTTTTTAAATTACGATTAATTACAAATTTAAGTTAATCTTTTATATAATTTAATTTTAAAAAAAATCTCTTAGAAATGATTTTTTTACAGAACAACAAAAAATCCGCATAACACATGGCAGCTCAATGCACCAATTACGCTCATCCAACAACGCGGCGGGACTTAAGCGTTTTCGTAGTGAATAACACTCTATACAGCCCTAGATTAGGCCTAATATCAGTACCGGTAAGCTCCCATGAAAAATAGGATGCAGCGCTCAAGAAAAAAAAATCATTTTATGCTTTTAGTATTATATCAGCATAAAATAAATTTATGTAGTCAATAAATAAAAAAGTGAACTTAAAAAACAATTAAAACAATAGTAATACAAAATTGCTGGGTTTTCATGCATTTTCAGTGAAATAACCCCCTAAACAATTACGCTCATCCACCAACGCGCCTGAAAAGCGTTTGCGAAGCTTCCTAGTACAAGAACTGATGGACTTAAGTCCAAATCAGAAGTTATAAAATTCTTGTTTTAGAGGGAAACGAACCCTGGACTTTCTGCTTTGGAAGCAGAGACGCTAACCACAAGACCAACGAGCCACTAAAAAAACAATATTTTCTATTTAAAATACCCCTCTATAGATGCCCAATGTTCGCTCGTCGATAGCGTCGGCGCCTACAGAGTTGGCTTGGTCGGCCTTTAATTTAAGTCCACTACTAAAAATAAGTTTTATGGCTGAGTGGGTAGACTCTAAAAAACGAATGTATATTTGAATCAGTTGTTCAAGAAAGGGCACGAGTCCTCAGAGAATAGTTTTGAGTAAACATAAAAAAACTGTCTCCATTGTTATATATTATTATAAAATTCAATTTAAGCATTTCAATAATAAGTTTGAGTACTTGACATTATATAATAGAAAAAAAGAATGAAAAAAAAATTATTTAGGGTCTTCATATGAGGGCATAAACCTTGTGGACTTATGCCCTTTCTTGAACAAATGTAAATGTTGCGTACTTTTTTATATAAAAATTGATAAAATACTGTAAATTTATAATAGAATAGTGTTACAACACATTTGAGTACTAGTTAGTATTTAAATACTAAGATAAAATAGAAGAATTTTCATACCTAACTAATTTTCGACCAAAAGTGGACAACTGCCCTTTCTTGAACAACTGATTCATTTATTTATTGTTACACTGTGTTTATTTTTAACCATGTAACAAGTTGCAATACCGTTTTAGAACCCCAATTTAACTCACAGTAACTAACCAAATGTTTATTCAATGAGGCGTGTTGCAACGATCACATGTGCACTAACATTGCGCCTGCACATGTAGAGGTCATGTGCGTGTTTTGTGAATAAAGACGCTCGCTCGTTAAGTTAATAATGTCCAGTATAGTGCTGAAATGTTTAGTGGTGCTAATCTTAGAAGATGTATTGACTCCTTCAATATGTTTATATTTAAGAAGGAGGGATAGTCGCGAAATTAAAACCACACGAAATAACAGTTTTTTCGTGATATCTCGAGAACGATGCAAAATATCTAAAAACTGATTCTAGACCAAATTGTGGTTTTGTTAGAACAATATAATGCAAGAAAAATACTTTTATGTGATGGTAATTATTAAGTTTTTAGTTAGAATTTTTATTATTCAAATGCATATCTTAAATACAAACCGCACCAATTATTATATCTGGATATTTTTTCTTGCAATATATTGTTCTAACAAAACCAGAATTCGGTCTAGAATCAGTTTTTAGATATTTTGCATCGTTCTCGAGATATCACGAAAAAACTGTTATTTCGTGTGGTTTTAATTACGCGACTATCCCCCGCGAATTCTTTTATAGTCGCGTTGATGGATGAGCGTGTGTAAAATACTCGTATATTACATTATAGAATACTGTTTACGCAATGCTCTCACAAAATGTACACAAGATAAAAACCATACCTCTTTCTCAACATGTTAAGGCGTCGCGACGCTCCCGACGCCCTCTGTAATAAGCGTACCTGCAAGGAGTTGATACAAACTCGTATCATATACTATTTATACCCCATGAGTGAAGGCTACCTTAATTATATAGATAACAGTTTTCCGTGAAAAAGGGCCTAAAACTTTCTTAACTTGGAAATATAATAAAATAATAATAATGAATGTGAAAATGAATGAAAATATAATAAATAAATCTTGATTAATTGTTTTGTGGCGCATTACTCACTACGCCGGAACTTCTTGAATTGGGGAGGGGGGGGGGTTGAGGGGAATAAAATTATCATGTGTTTCACTACCTTAAATACTTCAAAATACAAAAAATACCTACATAAACCTTTATCAATTATAAAGTACTGTCAATCGAAAAGAACTATCGCACAAAATAGAGGAATGGTTTTGTATTTGTTTTTAATTAATAAAACGTCACGCTGGCATATATGTCACTACCATCATTGCCAATATGTCGGACAACATTGACATCGCGGCTACACTACCTCTGTTGGTAATTACACCAATAACATCAAATAGTTGAAAGTTTAGAATGCGCGCCACCTACAAATTAATCAAGAAACATTATTTACACGTATATTTACAAGTTGAGAAAATTTTAAGCCCTTTTTCATGGAAAACTGTAATATTTATAAATAAAATTAATAAATTGTAGTTATATAACTGATTTTACCAATTACCAAGGCTATATCCGTCCCTGAGTAGATTTGGAGTCTCCTGTTTTGTCCAGTGGATGCAGTGTTGAATTCAGGCTTTTCATCCCGGGAGGGCCTAAAGTATCCAGGGGGTATTATATAGGGTCCAAGAACGAGGGGTTTGGGCCAACAAAAGCGCCGCAGGCGAAAATTTTGAAAATCAGGTCTTTAGAGTGCGTTTTGTGCGTTTTAGAAAAGAAATGTGGGCTGAATACCAAAATAATGCAGTTTTTGTGCAGTCGATACTAGAAACAAAAAACATCGTGTCTCAACTTTTATACGGTTATTTGATTGTATACATTGAATACATTGAATATACATTGAATTACAATATTGATAAACATTGAATTATTTACTTATTTTCTGAATAAAGGCGTATGTAAAAGACTGTACTAGTTGAACTAAAGACCTACTAATATCGCTTATAGTTTTTATTCATCTCGGGACGGGGGGGGGGGGGGGGGGGTAAGTTTTGATTATTATTATTATGCCTGAATACAACACTGAGGGGGTTATTGTCGTTGTTAATAGCAACCTGTAAGATTAGTAATTTCGAACGTTATTTTAAAGTCTCATCATGGGAAAGTTTTTCTATAGGAATCCAGACAACTTCTTAATAACAGAAAGCACCGGAAACTTTCTCAGACTTAGTGCGAAGCTGTTGAGAATTTACAACAACTTTCCGTGTTTAATGAAATAAGTTCGAAAGTCGCCGTTAATGATATTGCGATTTATTAGAGACTGATTTTATAAGAGCTTTTCAAAACAAGATACAAACTTAACGTCGAGATGGTTCTATTTTTAGATAAGATTGAAAATACACATCTACAAAAAAGGCTAAAAATGGGAAAAATTTGGTTTGTCCCGGAAAAGTAATATATTTCTAATTTTGTTACTATTTGAGATTTAAAAAATGTAAAAAATGCCAAAAATTCAGAACAAAATCTTGTTTTAAGAATGAACATCAACTTAACATATTTACCAAAAATACAGCTTTAATTTAAAATTCAAAATTTCCCAATGTTCCTTAAAGAACATGATCAAATATTTTAAAAACACTTAAAATCTAAAAAGAAATTAGAAATTAGAAATAATTGCTTAAAATAAATAAATTCATTGTATTTAGAGTCTACCCACTCAGTCATATAACTGATTTTCAGTGGGGGACAGTTTAATCAAAGCGACCAAGCCAACCCTGTAGGCCCCGACGCCATCGACGAGTGAGCAATAACTAACCAAAGATCGATATTTTTAATAGGAAATATAGCAATCAGTGGTATGGACAGTGCGAACACCCGCGGATCAACGCCAGAATCAACAAGGCCGATTCAGAACAACTTTAAATTTATAATGTGCTTCGCTGCTAGGACGGCTCCAAAGTCACCGTTTACAAACTCCTAAGACAAGAACGGATGGACTTAAGTCCAAATCAGAAGTTGGTTTAAGGGAGGTGCGGATTCTGACGTGACATACTGGTGTGAACCGCCACCCCATAGTACAACCAATAGAGCTCCAGAGCGTTCCAGAATAAACCCTGCATTCTGCATCAGAACCTGGATTGTCCAAGCTCGTTAATGACTCACTAAACGATTCGCTACTTGTTTTATTGTTTGGGTTAACATTACATCACGTGGATGAGAGGGATTGAAACCAAATACATTTTGTATGTTAATTAATAGTTAATCTCTTTGATATGTTTTCTATTATCTAGAACCTTTTTCGCCAACGAAAATAATTTAAAACGGCCTTTATTAATTAATGAAAACAGAACTGATTGTTATCTGCGCGGTGTCATTAAAAATTTATATAAAAAGGGTATTCCCCTTTTTGAACCTAACATACTTGTTAGTTAAAATTGACACAGTTAATAAAAATGGGGGTTTACGACCAGGGGGAATTCTTTTTAAATTTTGACTATTTCGAGCCAAAAATCTTCCATTAGTAATATTATTGCGACGATTTTTGAGCCCCGTGACCTGGGAGGATTTTGGTCTGAAAAAATTAACCATTATTGACTAACTATAATATATCTTTGTTTAAACATACACTTTATTTTGTTTTTGAAATCTGGGCAAGTGATTCAATCAATCAAAATATTATCCTTATCACTAGAGGAAGTGAAAAAAGCGTTTTGTGAATAGATGCTACAAAGTGTTATTTTGTCACTTAAACCAAGGTTTTCCAGTCCTAATTCATTTAATTTCAATGGTATCTCAAATTTGTTAATACACCTTTTTTTAAACTGATATTAAATTTAATCTTGATGGCATAATTTCAAAATAAAAATATGAAAAAACTTCATATTTGAAGGTGGCCAAAAATAGATGCTACAAAACGCAATAAAATGACACTTGAAAATGTTATTAACACGTACCTCCGCATATCACCAAGAAAATATGTAATTAAAGAACACATTTATTGTGTTTCAGTGTATATTTATACTGGGTTCAATTCAAGACAGAATATCTTAAAGAGACAAATTGATGATATGCTGTAGTTTTATGTAAACGATAATATACCTAAAACTTACTATATTCAAAATAGATAATTAAATCTACTTATAAATTCAATAGAGACGATGTTTTTATCTTGAAACAGTTTCAAACCATTGAAATTTGTTATTTAGCAGATAATATAATGGCAATGGAATCCGTACCCCAAGCTATGGAAAAAATTAATTATTACCTTAAAAAAACCTCTTGGTATTAAAACAGTGAATTGTTAAAAATAAATCCATCTTGCAACGCTGTGACGTCTTGCGACGCTGTGACATCTGGCAACGCTGCTACGTCATCCACCGCCACCTGAACGAAGATAATAAATATCTTCTGACCTCTTTGGACGGAGAACAGGATGCTATAAAATGTTGGGGGTAAACAGGTCGTTGAGATACGACGTTTATTATGTCGCCTGCCAAGAAACGTCTTTGAAACGTCCGACAATAATTATCCTTTGAGTGTGTGACATATTCACCACAGCCTTCCTTGCTGAGGTGACGAAGAGGTTGCGTCTAGAAGGCGGAGGTTTAGAGCGAAATCATGTTGTAAAGAACATGTTGTAGTTGGATGAGCGTAGCGAGCGAAGCGAAGATTCCATTTCACTACACTGGAGAAAAAAATCCGGAATGTTTTTTTTTTGCTGTTTGTTAACACGATTCCGGCTTAACCAATACTCCAATCGCGATGGAATTTTGTGGAGGCCTTCGAAATCTCTGAAAAATTATTTGTCATGAAAATCGCAATTTTACGATTTTTTTTCGATTTTTAAAAAAATTCTTCGACCTAACACTTTAATCCTTTATCCGATTGTAATGATTTTTTCATAGAATCTTAATTTTATAAATTAATATATTCGTGTGAAATTTGAGCGTAATCGAAAAAGTACTTCGGATGGAAATCGCAATTTTACGATTTTTTCGATTTTTTAAATTTCTTCGACTTATAACACCTACATGCTTTATCCGATTGCACGCTATGATCAGAAAGTTAGGTTTATAAAAGGTGTATTAAAGGTGTATAAAATATATATAAATCTTGCCCAAAACGTTGGCAATCTTTCTAAGCGTTAAAGTCCATGAAAACCAAACAAAGCACATATCAGCGGACCCGCGCCATCTGCCCGACTTATCGACAACACTCGTGACAACGTCGACCACTCGAAGATAAGCCCTTGACAATCTAAGTGGGGAGTAGAGATTATTTATTCCTTATTTTTCCAGAATATTCCCTCGGAGGTATTGGAATATTGAAAACTCACTTCTCCGTCTCTTTAAAAATAAAAATATATTCTCTCTCTCTCTCTCTCTCTCTCTCTGTCTCTCTCTCTCTCTCTCTCTCTCTCTCTCTCTCTCTCTCTCTCTGTCTCTAACTCTCAAATAATGAAAATTAATTACATATTAATTTGCTCGGTTACCTGTGTTACTCTATTAACTTTACGAGGACGCCTTCTTTGTTACTGTAATGAAACTGTATGAAAGCGATGGATGAATGCGGAGAATGAAATGATAGCTAAATTGTGTTTATTGTTTATCATAATTTCAAATGTTTATGTTTTCAGTTAATTATGTGTAATTTTCATCAGGCCAATTACTTTGTGTTCAAATTATCTATAATTTTCATTAGGCCTTCATTATCATTTGTATTATTATTAGTAGTAGTATTAGGTTGGATGGAAGATAAGGCTTCACTAGCCTTAATCCCGCCTTAAAATAAAGACCTTTATCTATCTATCTATCTATCTATCTCTGTCTCTCTCTCTCTCTGTCTCTCTCTCTCTCTCTCTCTCTGTATCTCTGTCTCTCTCGCTCTATGTCTCCCTCTCTTTCTCTCTTTCTCTCTCTCTTTCCATGCCCGAAGGCTCAGGGTATTTGCCCAAGCGTTTACGATGGGATCTCCACAGAATGGTTCGATTGATTTTGTTTATTTCATATCACGACCAACAAATATCCTCTTGTCTGAATCTCTGATCGAATCTTTCGAGAACGAAAGTTGAACATTTTCAAATGGATATTTTCTAAGTTTATTCAATTGGATTGAAGTAGCTTCTTCTCATCTTTTTGATTTAATCGTAATTGTACTTCTTCCTATACTTAGTAAGGAATGAACGTTCGCTATATATATATATATATATTCGACATCAAATAAGTTACATTATTGGTTTTTATTGTGTGCCACATTTTACTGGCACCCAACGCTTTAAAATACGGAGATAATAATTTCAAATTTAGCTCTAAACATAATTTAATATTCTTCAAAAAAGTTCGTTGTGAGTTAAAAAAAAACGAAACTCTTTTTTTTAATTGGCTAATTAACTGGCAGAAATCACGTTAAATAAATTACCAAATGGAATATTTGTTATTTATTTAATTCAATTTGCAAAGAACAGTTATTAGACAATATACGAAGCATATTGATAGCCCCATAACACTGAAGTGTATTGCCACTTTTTACTACATTAATAATATTACATTATTAAACTAACACATAATGCAAAACCAATAAATTTATAAACTCAAATACAATCTTAAAGTTATTTACTAAAGCAGTTATAAAATAATATTATACGGTGCACATTAGATTTAATTTCTTAATTCAGCAATGTGAATCTAATCTAATGTAGAACAGCTATTCTCTTAGAGTCACATTCCCGCACAATGCACGCACTCCTGAGTCCTGATATTAAGGGTCAAACTTTTTCATGTTAAAATGTCAATTTTGAAAATAGAGTGATTGCCTAATATGTAGTGAATTTCCGCATACATTCTAGATTACATTTTGACCTCCAATGCTCATCTCATAAACTTAACTCTTAACTCTTACTATAAATTCTCTTGGAGAGGTTGTATGAGTAATATTATTATTTGGTGGCTCGTTGGTCTTGTTATTAGCGTATCTGCTTCCAATGCAGAAGGTCCAGGGTTCGATTCTCGCTAAAGTCAGAAGTATTTTACCTTCTGGTTTAGACTTACGTCCATCAGTTCTTGTCTTAGGAGTTTGTAAACGGTGACTTTGGAGCCGTCCTAGCAACGAGGCACATAATAAATTCAAACTTGTTCTGAATCGGCCTTGTTGATTCTGGCGTTGATCCGCGGGTGTTCGCACTGTCCATACCACTGATTGCTATATTTTCTATTTAAAAATATCGATCTTTGGTTGGTTATCGCTCACTCGTCGATTGCGGGGCCTCAGGGTTGGCTTGGTCGCTTTGGTTCACTGTCCCCCACTGAAAATCAGTTATATGACTGAGTGGGTAGACTCTAAATACGAATTAATGTATTTATATGCATGTCTTGATCAGAGGAAATGATACCATGTAAAGTAAAATCTTCGCATTCTGCAATTAATGTGGTTTGTCCGACGTCATCAAACATAATTAACATGTTGTTATAATATAATAGAGTTGTTATTAATTAATAACTCGTTTTCAAATCCACATTATACCCCAGGGTAGGTAAACAACAATACAGCAAATAATTATCTAGCAGCAATCATGATTGAAGTCCGCTGTCTAAACAATGGCTGACCGCTGATGACAGCCACTACAATTAACCACAAGCAATATCAATATATTGTGTTACCCCCCCCCCCCCCGCTCTGACGTCAGTCCCCCCCCCCCCCCCCACCCCCTCGCGAGTCCACGGGTGGATTGGCAGAGAGGAAATACTGAAAAATTAAAATAGTCAATGTGGATTTACCGGGGTTGGGTTGGGAGGGGGAAGGGGGGAGGAAAAACACCCCCCACCCCCACCCCTCTTGTGAGGTGATTGGGAAATTGGAATTTTATGTTTGCGACATTGATGAAATGAAATATCGGAAAAGCGCTGGGAAAATGTGCTGAGGAAAAGCCCTGACAGAGAGAATGTTATTTACATCGTGCGAGGGGTTTGTTTACAGGGGGGATAACGTGGGGATATTGGATTAGAAGATAACTACAATAATACGAGGTCGGGGGTTGAACTTTGATCTATAAGATTCACTTTCTGGAGGGGTTCACAGTTGTAACACTACAACATATGTTGTCTAATACTTCTGATGTAAGGTAATATTTAGCTAATTTTTTTAAGAAAGGAAAAATCGATATGATAAGAAGAAGAAGAACAATTAATTATTATTATCATCGATCTTTGGTTGGTTATCGCTCACTCGTCGATTGCGTTGGGGCCTACAGGGTTGGCTTGGTTGCTTTCGTGTACTGCCTCCCCTGAAAATCAGTGATATTATGACTGAGTGATTGATTGATTGATTGATTGATTGATTGTAGTCGTCTTTATTGATGTCGGGATTAAGGCCTTTAAGCCTTCTCTTCCATCCAACCACTTGTGTGTGAGTAGAGTGAAAGAAAGTTTGAACTATATAAACTAACAATTATGATATAATACTTATATTCTAAAATATGGTCATTGTTTGCTCGACGATGGTGTAAATGCTTTAAGTTTTATGTCTCCCATTGAAAATCTGTTTTGTGGCTAAATGGGTAGACTCTAAACACGATATTATTGATTTATTAATTTATTTATTTCGTTTCTTCTTTCTTTCTTTCTTTCCTTTTCTTTTTTTAATTATTTATTTACATTTTAACTTACTAACTTATTCTTTTATCCAATGTCAGTCAGCCGTGCTCCGTCTCGACCTTGGCTAGCGCAAGCCACGTCTACCAACTGCGTATTCTCCCAGAGATATAATTGAATCCTCTAATGAGGTAAAACCAGTGAAGGTCGGTGCTTCAATCAATAACTCACCACGTGACCCCCCCCCCTCCCTTCCCCTCCCCTGAAACCTACCCCTCTTCTTTAATCAAAATGTTGCCGGGTAATGTGCCATTATCTCCAACACCGCCCGGCTGATATAATAACATTAGAGAGGTTTCAGGTTGATTCTGTCCATACGTTTACTCATGTCCAGCGTAAAACTTCACTTTCGAAAAAATCAGAATTTTAAAATTACTGAGTAGCTATTTTATATAGATGAGTTAGAATATTACTTAGGACGGTTTATTTGGAATCAAAGCTCTCATAGTCATTGATCATTGTTTTGTTTTATTTATTATATTGACGATATAAAATTTTTGCAGACGGGATTTTGTTTTTGTTGTGGAAAACTGTGCAATTTATTGATATACTGTGTTACTTATTTAACTGATTTATATTGTATATTTTATTTACTTGAACTACTGTAAGCTTTTTTTAACAATATTAATATGTACGCCAATTGTGTGATATTTTGCTTCGTTCTCTGTTGCTTTGGTTATTTAATTACCTAATAATGACGATTCTTATGTATGCTGTGTATTATGTTAATTGGATGAAACAGAATACAAATAAAAACAATACAAATACAAATAATAAGCATGACGGTTTTGTCCGTCTGTGCGTATAATACGTCTTACAATAAATACCGTCCACAATGTCCGATTAGCATGTGATTTTTTTTATTGGTAGCCCTGCAACAATCAGGATACATAATTTTTGGTAACCATTTTGACTATTGACTATTTTTAAGGGGAAAGAGGGGTTAACTAGCCCATTATTTTAAAAATATTTATCTGCCCGGCACCTCAACCATAAATGAATCCAGAACAAACTAGGATCATTTTTAAAGGTACGATTACAGAAGTAGCTTAAAAATTATTAATTTATAATTTTGATTTAATTTTTGTAGTATTAATATTTGTAATTATTAAAATAATAATTACAAATATAAATTAAAAGCATAGTAACACTGCTCCGTTCAGTGACTAAGAAGTAGCAGTCAATGCATGGGTAAATATTGACAGCACGTCAACACCTGAAGTGAGCGCACGCTTGAGCACTTGATTTGCATTCTACTTCAGCATACTCTGATAATCGATGTTTATTTATGAGGCTTGCACTGTTAGAAATAAACATCATCCCGCATGCAAGGCGTTATAATTATGATTAGTGAGCTTGAACGTCGTTAAATCTAAGGCGCGCTCGGAGTTACATCTGCGTGCAATATGTAATGATACAGGAGAAATATGTCAAGAATGTGGGGCGAATTCATTTGTTACATCATGGATTACTATTCTAAGTCCATGGTTGCATGTTGAGTTGTCCATGATATTAGTGAGAGCTGATGGCGGGAAAATATTTAAATCCGATTACCAGCGCGAAATTTGGGATGGGGTAGATAATAGAATCAGGAGAAATATTCCGTCGGAAGGCAAGATATACATTGCCCCTAACACCCCCTAAAATCCTAAATCATCCCTTAAAATGAGAATAATTAATAGCACGAACATTTTTTTTCAAATTAAATTACCAACTAAAAATATGATTTTATCCAATCGACCCTCTTTCATTGCATCAACCACACTTTTACAACCCCCCCCTTAATAGTGTAGGTATATTTTTAACCAGTATATACAGTCTAGGAGACATAATAAATATGTATTTTATGTTTAAAAACATGATTGAAGAAAGGGTTTCGGAGGAAATAGAATAGATGAAACAGTTGGCAAAAAATTTTCGTTCACCTTGAAAACATCATCTTATGTAAAAGTAAACTTTGCATAATTGTCAAGAAAGCTTACATCGACAATGGAGCTATAAATCCATGCATTGACAGCGATACAGTAGAAACAAAATATGATTTAGTATTTGGTAGAAGATTATCATTATTTGGGTAAATTTGTCATAAACATTTCGCAAAATTTGTCAATATTAAACTTTTTTTAAATCCAAAATTTCGAAAAGTAATTTACAATAATTTTCCATTTACATTTTTTTATGAGCATGAAGAGCCTTACATTACCACTTCCGTGATACCTGTGCAAATTTACAAACAACTTTGGTGTTAGTCAGCCGAGTCAACAGTATTTGCAAGTAAACTCATATCCAATATTAGACACACTTAAGAGGAAGGGATAGTCGCGAAATTAAAACCAAACGAAATTACGCTATTTTAGTGATATCTCGAGAACGCTGTAAAATATCGCAAAATTGTTTGCAGACAGCTATATAATTGTGGGAGAACAATAACCTGTACGAATAAATATTGATATGTGATGGTTATTAAATTTTTTTGGTTTTTAATTAATTAAATACATATCTTAAATACAAATCGCACCGATTATTATATTTGAATATTTTATTTTGCCTTATATTGTTTTTCCTAAAAAAAGCTATCTGCAATCAGTTTTTAAATATTTTGCATCGTCCTCGAGATATCGCGAAAAAACTGTAATTTAGCGTGGATTTAATTTCGCGATTATCCATCCCTCTTATGAACAATTTGAATAGGTAAATTTAGTTAAATGTGCAAAAAGTAATACATTCTTCTTCTTTTAAAAACGGAAAATAAAGTACCATCAACCGTTAATTCCACAAACTACCTTCTGAATCATAGTCCAACTTTGTAATACCACCATAACAAAACCCACCATTCTCATTCAATCCGCTAACATAGTCATTTCAGAAGATTACAGGTCTGCGCCTCCAAACCACACACGTACATTACAACTACCTTGTTTAGGTCGTCTCCTGTGTTCACCCCATAATTCCAGCAGAGCAGCACTCGATATTACCCCCACCCTCCGCCGCCCTCCCCTGCCGCCCCTCCCGCGCCGCGCGACTGCCAAACGTCAGTGTGAGAAGGCTAGCGGGAGGGTACAGGCGCGCGCTCGCTTCGCCCAGCTCTAGCCTGACCGGGTGTCAACCGCGCGTGAGAGCCCGCGACCCTCAGGATTAAAGTGTTGTGTGAGTGGAATCTTGTTTTAAACAACATGTGTGTCACCTGTCTACCATCTACCAAGTGTTTTTGTGTGTGAAAATCTCGATTTTGGAAATGATCATTTAAAAAATAAGTGTTTTTTTGGAAATTGTCTATGTGGTTTATTGAAGAAAACCGGTTTTGTGTGAATAAATGTGTTCAAAACCGGTTCTAGTGTTTAAACGACCTGTTTTGGTCGTGATGTATTAAAGAAAACCGGTTTTGTGTGGATGTTAAGTGTTTAAAACCGGTTTTTGTGTTGAAACGACTTGTTTTGGTCGTGAAATCTTAAAAGAAAACCGGTTTTGCGTGAATAATAATGTTTAAAAACCGGTTTTTGTGTTGAAACGACTTTTTTTAAGTCGTGATCGTCTTAAAAGAAAATCGGATGTAAAGTGGAAACTACGTCGGTCGATATTGAAGCAGCTGTTGAGTGGTTCAGATTGTCTGGATAGAAGATAAGACGAAGAAAAGGTCCTGAGATGCCAAGACAAGAAGGTCAGAGTTTGACGGGAGGACGATCTTTCTAACTGGCTCGATGTCTGGAACAGAAATTGATGCATTTTTAAACGACTTTGCGAAGCAAACAAGTCCGATTTGAGTTTTAGATAAAGAAGAAAAACATTTTCGAAGATTTACTAAGCACAATTGTGCATGAACGAAGAGCTAACAGAAAGGAATCGAAATGCGATTTGGCAATCATACTAAAAGCAAGTTACTTTCGTCGACGTGTTTTGATATTTGTGTTTGGCGTCGAAAGTAAACACTCGATGAAACCGTTCAGCATACTCAACAAATAGTTGCTTTCGTTCTGACAGGAAGAATATACACCACATCTTAAACATAAATGTTTGAAATGCTCCTAGACAAATTATCATATCGACAACTCAACGATTTACTGAATGGTTTACGATTCAGACCAACCGGTATTATTTTGGAAGGAAACATTCTAAATATTTAAACTGTTGTGTCAAATATACAGATTGTATAAATATTTACTGTATGCTCGTCTTCATTATCAAATATTGGACCAAAAACATTTCATTACAAACTAATATAAAACAAAATAACTTGGGCATAGAATCTCGTGTGTGAAGCCAAATTATTAACTGTATTTTCTATCCTTGAGAGCTTTTTGTGGTATTTCGTTCAATACGTCGTCAATTAAACCATTAATAATCGTATATTTGTGTGTTCATGTATTAAGTGTGCGTACTGATCAAATAATAATACGCTTGACTATTCCAGCAAAACTTTTATTATTGTGGTTGGTAAAGTTCCAAAACATTTTCAAAAAGTTTTTAAATACATCAAACGTTTTTCTATTTCTCATCATCAAGTAACATTTCCGAATTGAAAATTTATCTGACATATTCTGTTGTTGTGAATGTCAACTCTTAATGTGAGCTTTGTAAGTTCGTCTTCGGATCGTACTCAAGAATATACGTGACATTCAGCTGTTACTGATTAGGTTCAATTAAGAGACACTCCTCGTGACGCCAAGGATACTGGAAATCAATGTCATTAGGCGTCTACGTCATCAGCGCTCGCCGAAGAGTCGACTCTAGTGTCAATACCAAGTCATGAACACAAAACAAAACATGCAATAAACAATACTCTCTCTAATGGGCTGAAAAGTGTTAGAAACACAATGAACTGAAATGAACTGACCAGCCAAAAATTTATTGAATAAACTTTTTGTTTACTTGGCAAAGTCCAGATCGTAAAGTTAAAAGTACAACATAAAGAACAAACACCTTTTGGTGAAATTTTTTACTGAGAACCTCATCGTAAACCTTCAGAATGATTTACGGTTTTTTAAATCTGAAGTAAGCAAACCGTAAACTGATATTTTCCCAGCTACTCTTTATAACATCCCCCCTCCCCAGATCCCGCCCCTTCCCCTCGTTTCTCCCCTTCCAAATACCCTTTCACAACTCGAGGATCGGAGCTTCATTTTAAAATAGAGAAGAATTCGATTAATGTTGACCAAATCAAGAGGATTTTATATAGAATGGACGATTTAATTGAAATTCCGAACATAATATTGTTCGGAAAGGGTTAGAAAAACATACGCTTTATCCTGGACGTAATTCCTACGTTGGACTCAAGTGATGGGATTAGCCAGACAAACGGCAGGAGAAACTCCAGGATTGCTTATTCATGAACTCTAAAGCGATCAACATAAATTCAAATAAAACGAATTCAATATTCGTGAAAAAACAAAAGCGTTACGCATTTTGTAAACAAAGTTCTTTAGGAATCATTCAGCCTGGAGAAATTTCCGAAAAATATTTTTCCCTAGAGACTTCTTTCAAGGTTTGTTGCGTAACAATATGTACGTCAATCACAATAAGTACTTTTTGAGATTGGAAAAGAATCAACAAATTGAGGATTCATTCGGTAACTAAGCATAACAATGAAACGAGTACACTTTCGTGAAACAACTTAAAAGTAACCAAAAACGTAAAAACTAACAAACCCTTTGTCAAACCCTTAAAAACAATCCCCATCCAAAATTGTTGTCGTAAAAATTGTCGTTAATGTCGTGAAAAACTTATAAAAATCAAAATTTCGCAAATCAAATTAGCGTGGTGGGGGGTTACGTGTGCAAATGTTGTGAGCCGTGTGGGGGCGCGGAGCGTAGCGCGCATGCGCGAGCTAGCAGCCTAACACCACCGCCCTCTCAAGACCTGCTGATCACCACCCAGCAGCAGCTTCTCCACGACATCGAGGAGGAGGAAGAAGACCACGTGTCTTCGTCCACCGCCTCCTATAAGAGAAAGAAGTCCTCCAGGAGGCAGTTCACCAACGTGTTTAGCAGCAACAGTCCGTCGCCGACGTTCTCGAATGTGAGCGCGTCCGGGGTTAAGAATTCAAGAAAGAGCAGCAAGAAGAGGAATATCTCGATCACTAGTACGACGAGTAGTGAGACGAGCTGTAGCAGCGCGGGGAAGCCCAAGATGCAGGCGGAGCAGGGCAGCATCGGGGACCTGAAGAGCTACCACAACCGATACCTGAGGAATAGGAGACACACGCTAGCGAATGTCCGGTAAGTTTTATCGTATAAGCGTGGCGAAAACTAGTTTCGCTACCATTTGAAAAGAGTTCTTTATTTGGTATGTTTCTCTCTTGTTTCTCTTCGCGCTCTTGTGACCAAACAGTTGCTTCTATCTCGATGAAATTTTAAGAGAACCTTAAAAATGTCTCAACTTAGATATATTACGATTTTGGATGTAATCGAAGAAATATTTCTGGTCAAAATTATACTTTTAGGACAAGTGGTTAAACCGCGGTCATTTAACCGGTTCCCACTCGTACACAGAAGTAAAGCAACCTTCGGGCGTGGTTTTGGGGAGAGGGGGTGAACGCTCTGCCCTAAAAACACACGTATACCGCTGGTTAGAGTAGATAAAGGGTTCAAGAGCTAGTGTACCGGCTTCGTTCTCCTCGACGTCTGCTTTGCAGTCCGGGTTAGTGGAGCTGAACCTATATGACTGTCAAAGTTACACCTTCCTTTCGGATGGGATGTAAGGCTGTTAGTCTTTTTGGTACTTTTCGACAGCAGTAGGCTACGTGCCGGTACCAGGTTACCCCTCCTCCCTTCTTCTTCATTGTCATCATAGATCACTGATCACTGGTCACTCTAGAATGGCAGAAATGCTGCATTGTCAGCGGCTGGCACAACGAAGTGCTCGTCGGTTCTCAGTCTCTCTGACTCGCAAGCTTGCATTTAGTCGCCTCGCATTGTTGAAGGCAGACATGGTTCACTCTTGCTCTCGTCTTTACATAACAAATGGCGCAATCAAACTGGAAAACAGTAATAAAAGGAGAGAAAATATACAAGCAAAACCTTCACATACAAACGACCTTAGATGGCTTTTGCCTCTCTGGCCAATTTAAACATTATTTGTAGGGATGATGCTCACCCCACATTGGTTGAACATTCCTTCATATTTCCTCAAACTTTTACTTAATATTTGTGTACTATCGTGTAATCTACAAAACCCATGAGCTTTAAACGCAAAGACAATCCTTCAAGCACCAATTTAGGCCTACTATTCTGACACGACGTCCTTTTTAAAAATCAGATTCCCTATAAAGAGCTTAGGCTCATAGTAGAAAAACAGAAGATTGTGACCAATTAGCTCACATCTTGAGGACGCCATGACAGGTGACGTATTTGCTACCATGCGTGTCCCCCGTGAAAATAACATTCTAAACCATATCTTTTACCAGCTTCTAAATTTTGGTGCTGGTTTCCGGATTTGAAATGTTTCTATAGTTGAAGCAGCTTGTTCCACGGACTAAAGGGACTGAAAAGCTAAAATATACTTCATTTATTGTACAGATGGTTTGATTTTGTTATTCAATGATCTAGTTTTATCATGTATGAGCTGCTTAAGAGCCTTCACCACCTGCGTTTTAGGAAATTTTCTGTTTGCTCGGCTGAATGACATCACAGTTGTTAGAAATTTTGAACATATATCAAGAATGTGGAAATAAAGGTTTCTATAGTAACACATTCCTAAAATTTGTTTTGAAATAATTTATAATGAATAAATTAGATTTCACGAATTTCAATTTTGTTAAAAAGTCCAAAACTGACTATATTCGTGAATTTCTTTTTGGCTGATCAAGTCAAAATTTTGAAAATCTATGACTGTAAGAACGTCCATGTATACTTTATTGACAAGTTTGCAAAATTGTATATACGTAGGATGCTTTTTGGCCGAGCAAACCGCTATTTACTAACTGTCAAAAGGGTGGTGAACCACAAAACCAGTAAAGTTATTTTGTTACAAAGATGTTTGTTGTACTAATAATAATAATAAATAAAAAAATAACAAAATAATTCTAAAAGAAGTCGAAGAAGCAACCTAATCGTTGTCTATCAACGCGATTGGAAAAGGCGATCCTAGGATTTAGACCTCCGTGATACTTATGTTTAACAATCATCATGATCTGCTGCTACGTGCGACTCTGCAGTGAAGATGTCTGGGCTATTGGACCAGAGGTTAGAAGCTCTGCTTCCAATGCAGAGTCCCGCTATAGATGAAAAGCTTAGCCCTAAGCTTCTGATGTCTACCAAGTCCATAAATTCTTGACTAAGTAATGACTGTGTCAACGGTGATTTGGATGCTTCCTTACAACGACGCATATAGTTCTGAATTGGTCGCCAGCGGGAGAAATCATGACCAACTTTATTGGCTGGTGTTTTATTAAAACAAATAAGTCTTTAGTTGATCATTGAATTCACTCGTTGATGGTGTCGGTGCCATCTGGGTTGGTTTGGTCTGCTTTCAATTAAAGTCACCAACTATATGTCAGATAATATATGAGTGCATGGAAAGACTCTTAATACAATTTGTATTTGCTGTTAAAATGTGAGGTCAAAAAATGGTAAAAATGTATGTGGTAATTTCCTGGATTATTTGGTGATCAAGTGAATTTAGAATGTTTACAAGTTAAGTTGCTCAGAGATGTTCGAACCGTTCTATACCTTCACAAGTGTTCTATGCTCGAGGAAAAAGATAACTTCCACCTCTCAAACATCAGCTTGTATGTAAGAGGAGTATTTTACTCCCCACAACTAGAGGCGAGCTCTGGCAATCGTCGTCAGTGACCTCTCCCCATCCCTTGACAACCTCCCTGACGACGACAACCAAGACAGTACGAAAGATTACAAAGACGATGGCAACCGCGACGTGAGAACCCCCTACCCGTGGCTGGTTCTGACCTGCATGGGCCCCTTCGCCCCACATCCCTAGGCTAGAGTGGCGCGTTATGTCCTAACGGTTGACGCCCCAAAATAAACCAATATAATATGTTACAAGTTCTGTATTCACTGCCTTTCCCCGCATTTCCAACAAGTGATGAGAGATTAGTACTTATAATCGTTACTGCCCCCGACGTCATTACACAGTGTAGGTTTAGCGTTCCTCGCATGTCTGTTGACTTGTAGGTGGCGTGCAGTGGTCGCCTATACTTGCAACACATTGCACACTCCTGTGTTTTATTTAGTTTATTATATCCCCTTGACGACAATAATAAAACACACAAGTACCAATTAACTGTGTATATACACAAAAACAAACACGCTGCGCGCATTATTTTAATTACTTTTACTACAAAGCTCGTCTTCTGTAGGCAGTTTATTGGATTGATTAAGCCATAAAAAATGTATCTCATAAAAAAAAACAGCTGTCGATGCCAGTTTACCATGAAGACCATCTTAAAATTAATCACTACTTCTATCACATTTTTTAAGGGTTGTTTGTCGATGGTGTTGGCTTGGTCGGCTTCAAATTTACTGTCCCCCACTGAAAATCAGTTATGTGACTGAGTGGGTAGAATCGAAATACGAATTTATTTATTTATTTATTTACCTTCTTATTTAAAGTTAATTATTGTGTAGTTTCTATGGATTAAGGTTTTCCATTTAGTTCGTTTTTGTTATTATTAACATTTATTTTGTCTTCAAAAAAATTGTATGTTTTTATTTGACATGTATAAAATATCTGTTGAATAATGTTTATTATTTAGAGTGTAGCTTAAGCAAATAGCTACTTTTGGGTGGATGCCTGAAGTCCAAGAAGAAATGAATATAATAATACTGTAACACCATTTAAATTACGATGCAGGTGTAATTTATGTAAAAGTGTTAGAAACTGGTTTAATTTTTCCAATATTATTTTTTTTTAAATATATCAGATCGTATGTTTTTATATGTTCCTCATTCCAAAACAGTGAAATAAACAATTATTATTCAATTATGATAATTTCAGCAGCAGTTGGTTACAAACATGGGTAAAACATTTGTAAACTTTGATAATAGTGAATTATTTTATGCTACAACAATTATTGAAATTTGTTGTTTTGGGAGTGAATAGTGCAAATTACGCCGATATTATTTTATTTTTTATTTATTATCATGCATATTACAACAGAGTACAAATACACCACAAGTGCAAATCATAGCATAATGGAGAGACTCCTCGTACCGTTGTACTCATATACATTAAAATATACAATAAACATTCACAAAATAATAAATATCTCTCTTTATACACATTTGAAATAAGCAATTTAAATGTGAAACCATCAAAATTATTAACAATGAAAATTAATGAAAAGAGATATTCTTGAAAAAAAAAGAAAAATGGATATGAAAGAAGAGACTAATGAAAATAAGCAAGTGAGTAAATTATTTTGTTAAAATCCTACAGCTTGATTAATCACAGATTTAAATTTAACAATATTTTGAGAGTAGAGATCAATGTTTATTCCTTCATGAGGTTTTAACATATTCAATGATTGCTCCAATCTGTTGATGTATGAATTTTAATAAAGGTCGAGATGACTCAGGGCTGGTTGAAAAGTTTTATGGAGACGTGTATGTTTGAGGTACTTGCAAATTTAATTTTCCAAGAAATAGACAAGTGGAAGGAAATAGCCAAGTATGGTTGAAATAGGATCTGTTACGTTTGGTTGTATTGTATTTTCGTTTAAACACACAGACGATACGAAACATCTCAACTGTTTAAAACTCTCTTTGTTTGTTTATGAGTAACTAGCACACCTAGCTGAAACATCACATAACTCACTTTAACCCTCTCTACGATGCGACGAGCACATTGTCGTAACTCTTTCGCTTACATCGAAACAAACCAGAGGCAAATTGCGCGGGTAAATCTTCGTTTCAGGAAAGTAGCTCAAGAGAGGACAAGAAAACTTTCTTAAATAATCAAGTCGCATAGGCTGTTGGTGGATAAAATTGTTGCCAAGTTTATAGCTAATGGAGCGGGGGAGATTTTTAAAGGGGGTTTCACCCGCCAAACTCAAAAAATATATTTCATTTAGACTAGATAGTTATGAATTTAGAAAGGAACAGGAATAATAAGGACCCAATATCCGAAAAAAATTGGGAAACTTGATATTTTTCGAGCTAGGTCACATCGGCAAAAATCTCCCATAAGAAATAACATAGAGGCGATCTTTATGCCCTGTGACCTTGGAGGTTTTTGACCCAAAAACATATTGGGCATTATTGACGTACTCGACAGCCTTTTCTATAAGTCCTCCATATAGATATATATATATTTTTTTTTTGTGAGTGGTTTGGTCAAAATATGCTGATTACTAAGAAGGAGTGTGATTTTGGAATGCATATTTTTGCGTGTTTGACTGTATATTTGTGTCCAGTTTCAAGACATGATGTTACAAAGTGCCATTTTAGATTGGTACGATTCTCTAGCATCTATGTGGAACAAAAATAAAGCAGGTTAAAGCCGATTTAAGAAATTTACCAAAATGCAAATTCTTGCAAATTTATGGATTTTTAAAAAATTGAAAAATTAGTGTAAAATCACAGTTACAAGGTATGATTTTTAAACGGTCATTTTAGTGTAGTATAAGCAAGAGATATTTTAGAAAAAATAATGTTTTGGGGGTAATAGCCCCTTTAATGTTACTTGGTGGGTACCTCAGTGTTTTGTGCCCTCAACAAACACTAATAACTAACTAAATAATAACTGTCGAACTGGTTTTTAAGAATATTATACTCATGGGATATGAGAAGTTAGAGAAGTGATAAACCATGTGATCTTTACGTTTTGACTCGACAATGGCAATGGGAAGGTTTCAACCTCCCCCCCCCCACTAAACTTTGTCTGATAAGTGTGAAAGTGCACTTTAACGTTTCAATAGAGAAAATATAGAATAACTGTTTGATCGCAATACTAAAGGCAAATTTCCATCTGACCAAAAAATGGATTTTAGTTTATACAAAGTTGGTTATTGTGATGCTTTAAACGCACAGATTTCCACCAAAATGACCTTGAAAGAGAAAACTTTTGGATTAAAAACAGGATTTTAGTAGATACAAAATTGGTTTTTGTGATGCTTTAAGACGCACAGATTTGAAACAAAAATGACCTTGATGGAGAAAAAATTTACGGGGTGAGGCCCCCCCCAACCCCCCACCCCCCACCCCCCCTTTGCCTTCAAACCTTCTATGAATTATTTAGTAGAACCCCCCCCCCCTTTACGAATTCCTGGATACGCTCTGTATGGCGCGTTTTGACGGAGGTTCTGGGTTCGAATACCAGTAGAGGTCAACTTTAACGACAATTGCTAAGAATCAAAAAGTATAAAACGTTACTTTGTTCAAGCGGAAGTCTCACGAACATTAACAAATACAGAAAATAAACAATACAAAACACTTTGAAATATTTACATACATTACCACATAATGATTATAGTCTATGGGCATAATAACTGTATTGAGGCTATAAAAGCAACAACCAAATACGCAAAACTAAAAAGGCATTTTACAATACAATCAATCAATCAATCAATCAGTCAATCACTAAAAACTATGTCAACATGAATGCATGTGTGTATGTTTGTGTGTGTGAGTGTAATTAATGTTTGCGTACTGACATGCACGAGTGAGTGAAGGTGATAACAATTGCTCGCTGTGCAGATAATAATGAACCCAACCAGTCTCTATTTAAAAGTTTCAAACTTTTTCAATTTTAATGTTTAGCTTTTGAAAAATAAATAAAACGAGTTGTAAATCGCTTCATTCAACTTTTAATATTGCAAATATCATTTTAAACTTTTAAGTTGTTTCAGAACTTGAATAGGTTGTATTTTTCGTACTGAACCTTCTGTTTTACTTGTTTTAGGTGTTGTTAATAACAATAACAAGCTTCTCTTCTGTCTGCCTGTCTGTCTGTCTGTCTGTCTGTCTGTCTGTCTGTCTGTCTGCCTGTCTGTCTGTCTGTCTGTCTGTCTGTCTGTCTGTCTGTCTGTCTGTCTGTCTGTCTGTCTGTCTGTCTGTCTGTCTGTCTGTCTGTCTGTCTGTCTGTCTGTCTGTCTGTCTGTCTGTCTGTCTGTCTGTCTGTCTGTCCAGGAATTATCCGACGTTTATATTACTTTGTAATAAAGCGTGCAAATTGCAGCTCCACGTTCGTAGATTTTCGAAATTTTGCTTTAATCATCTAGAAAAAAACACGTGTATGGTAAAATGAAAACTTTTGAACAAAATAAAAATAGATAATTCAATTTATTTTTACTGAATTTGTTTAAATAAAATTTTAGTGAAGAATTCCTCTACGCCCTTCATTTCTGTTTCCGTGACATCTGTCGAAAAGTTCATTCGTCTGTGGTGTCAGTTGGCCAAGAGAGGAATATGCTAAAACTTTTTTTTACCGTATAACCAAGAGCATAACACTACACTAAAATGGTCGTTTCAAAAAAAAATCTTGTAAATGTGTTTTACACGAATGTTTAAGTTTTTAATCCTGAAATTAAGAAAATTGCCGTTTTGGAAAATATCTTGAATCGGTTTTAACCTGCTTCTTTTTTGTTCCACAAAGATACTAGAGCATCTTACTAATGTAAATTGGTCCTTGATAACATCGTGTCTTGAAAATGTGCAAAAATATACACTCGAACACGCAAAAATATGCATTCCATTAAACACCCCTTATTCTTGGTAATCAGCATATTTTGACCAAATCACTTACCCAAATTACAAAACAAAATATAGCGGATTTAAAGAAAAATCTTCCAAATACGTCAAAACTGGCCAAAATTATTTGGATCAAAATTCTCCAAGGTCACGGGACATAAAGTTTGTCCCCATGTTATTTCTTATGGAAGATTATGCCGATGGGACCTAGCTCGAAAATTACTGTTTAACAATTTTATGGTGGACCCAATAATTTTTCTGTATATTTCACAATTTATAACTTATAAGCCTGAATGAAACATATTTTTTGAGTTAAGCGGGTGAATACCCCTGTCAGTAGCTTCGATACCTCGCTTGTCTCCGGCAAAATAACATTTGACCTTTGTATGCGGGATTGCGGTAGTTATTATTAAGTTCACCATTTTCCAAGCTAGAAGTTGAAGTTGTTCGAATTAAAGTTAGAAGTTGTTGAAGTTAGAATAAGTAGTTTTGTGAATCCGAAATTCTGAAATAATAATTACCATAATTCCCAATTAATACTCTTAATTTATGCACAAATTAACATTATATACAGTCCACGTCCTACACATTGCACAACGTAAGGTGTGGAGAAATTCGAAGTATTATGAATCTAGTTTGTCACGTAGATAACTTCTAGAGAGCGTTGAAAAGTCTAAATTTCATTAAAACTTCCCCGGCATCCAGCGTCCCCCCCTCTCTCCCCTCCTGGCCTAACGACCCCTCTTGCCGTTCTAATGATCGATACTAACTCACCCTTCGACCTACAAACTCTGGCAGTTTTCTCACATTCTTCTCGGGCTCTGTAAGGTGATGATCGGTTGTGAACGTCGTCAGCTTCTTTGATGTGAGGAGAATGTACAGTGGTGTATCCAGGAATTCATAGGGGGGGGGGGGTTCAACCAAATAATTCATAGATGTACCGAAGGCCAAGTGGGGGGCTCGGGGGCTTGGCTCCGGCAACAATTTCTCCTTCACGGTCATTTTGGTGAAAATCTGTGCGTTTTAAAACATCACAATGACAAACTTTTTATCTACTAAAATCCTGTTTTTAATCTAAAAGTTTCCTTTCTAAGGTCATTTTGGTGAAAATCAGTGCGTTTTAAAACATCACAATGACCAACGTTTTATCTACTAAAATCCTGTTTTTGATTTGTGATATTGATAGTGAATACTTTCCCGTCTTCCATCCTCTCACTCATCTTGATCTTACACAAATACCTTGTTTCTTGTTTATTCACAATTGATATCCCCCCATTTGTTCCCCCCACATCTCAGCTATAAACATCCATCTTCGCTCGTTATTCTTGGCAGAGTTTGTTGTTTCGAACGGGGAATAAGAAAACCTCAGAATTCCTTCAGACATGCAAAGTTATTCGCAGAAAAGTGTTTTGCGAACCAACTGATTGAATGGAACAACGTTATTTGTGAAACGCCAGGAGAAGCAATTTACTTGGAAACTGAAGGAAACTTCAATATACTCGAAATATAAACATAATTACCCCATAAGTAATAAAAACTCAGGACTTAAACCGTTCGAAAACATAGAAATGATTTGCGTTATGAAGCAATATCCACAACCTGGACACGTGAGAAAGATATTCTTATTGTTATTCTCATTCCAAGGACCTTTCTGAATTCTGTAAAACCTTAGGTCTTGGTCTCGATTTACGTCACGAATTGCGTCATCAATCACCCAGTTTCATCCGTCGTCGTCACAAGTAGCTACGAATAGTCACGTGCACAATCGAGCCTGATTGAAATCAAGTAATAAGAATAAGAATCAAAAGTGCACACTCGATTCTAGTTTTGATCATGGCGGACGTTATTAACGTGTATTTACATACCGTTTCCATATCAAATTTGATTCTGTATACTTTTTATTTTAATATTATTTATAACATTTAATAACTTACTTGGCTACTCAACGTGATTTGGAAGTGATTTATTTCGATCATCTCCCGAGGCCGCCATGTTCTAGTTATGAGAATGAGACTATAGTGTGGTATTTTCAACGAGACCAAGATCAAGTAACGAGACCAAGCAATAAGTAATAAGACCAAGTAATGAGACCAAGAACAGAATTCAGAAACATCCTAGGTCTTGGTTTCGTTAATAGTTCTAACGATGAGATTATTAACAACGCTCTCAACTATCAATAATATTGTCTAGAAGCCATAAAGTTGACACATGCATGAGGACTGGAGAGGCCGCCATGTTCTAGTAATGAGAATGAGACTAGTGTGATATTTTCAACGAGACCAAGATCAAGTAACGAGACCAAGCAATAAGTAATAAGACCAAGTAATGAGACCAAGAACAGAATTCAGAAACGTCCAAGGTCTTGGTCTTGTTAATAGTTCTTACAATGGGATTATTAACAACGCTATCAACTATCAATACTATTGCCTTGAAGCCATAAAGTTGACACATGGATGAGGACTGAAGAGGCCGCCATGTTCTAGTTATGAGAATGAGACTAGTGTGGTATTTTCAACGAGACCAAGATCAAGTAACGAGACCAAGCAATAAGTAATAAGACCAAGTAATGAGACCAAGAACAGAATTCAGAAAACGTCCTAGGTCTTGGCCTTGTTAATAGTTCTTACAATGGGATTATTAACAACGCTATCAACTATCAATACTATTGCCTAGAAGCCATAAAGTTGACACATGCATGAGGACTGGAGAGGCCGACATGTTCTAGTTATGAGAATGAGACTATAGTGTGATATTTTCAACGAGACCAAGATCAAGTAACGAGACCAAGCAATAAGTAATGAGACCAAGTAATGAGACCAAGAACAGAATTCAGAAACATCCTAGGTCTTGGCCTTGTTAATAGTTCTTACAATGGGATTATTAACAACGCTATCAACTATCAATACTATTGCCTTGAAGCCATAAAGTTGACACATGCATGAGGACTGAAGAGGCAGAGTTTTTTTTTTTTTTTAATAAACAATTACTGTAAACAACTTTTTCACACGGAATTTGATTTTGTACTATTTATAGAATATTGCTTATTTTTTAATTGAATAACTTATTTTCTTCCCCAATAAATAAGAAGTGTTTTATTTTGGTTGTCTTTTGAGCCCGCCATTTTCTAGTAACAAGAATAAAATACCCCGTCTGGGCCTGGGGTATAGAATAGGCCCAGAGCATGGCTCTGCTAATCGTAAAAGGCGATTCAAGAGAAAAAGTCCACCTCGCAAACATCAGCTAGAAAGAGCGGAGTATCTTACTCCCCGAAAACTAGAGGCGAGCTCTGGCAATCGTCGTGGGGACCTTGCCCCCTTCTCTTGACGACCGCCCGGCTACGATGACAATGACACAACGAACGATGACAAAGACAATGACGACTGCGACGTGAGAAACCCCACTTCCTCCCCTTACCCGTGGCTGGTTCTGACCAGCATGGGCCCCTTCCTTACCCCCCTTAGGCTAGAGTGGTGCGTTATGACCTAACGGTTGACGCGTCCTTAATCCAAATAATCCAATTCATCACTAGATTTTATTCTCTTTCTCATTCTTGATGAAGACCTTGAGTACATTGCTTCTGACGTCATCGATGATGATCGAGAATGAAACCAAGAACTAGCAACGTGTGGATGTTTCAGACACGTCCCTAGTCTCCTTGTATAAACTAGTCAACCCAGCTAACTAATGTTTCTTGTGATTTCAGGTAAGTGTCTCGGCCACCTTGGGTTAACCAGGTTTACTAAGAATATCACCGCTCTAAGTTGGAGCTGAGTTGGTGAGTGGAGGCTCTAACAATTTAAATTAATTTATATCCTAAGCAACCTATAAACATTTGTATTTATTTGACGTCAATCGTCTTCAGTTATCAAACTGACTTACAACGGAGGAAAATAAACAAAACTTAGAACATAAATCCACATAAATAATGAACTGCAGTGTTGAAACACCACGTTTTGAAATGATAATTTATCAAATATTAGTAGTAAATAAATATAATATATAGTATTGTATTATAATAGTATTAATTTTGAGTTTAAGGTATATAATTAGTACATTAAAAATGTGAAATGAAATAACACAGAAATAATCACGTATAGGAATTAGAAAAAAGTACTCGACAACCGGATATTACGATTATGATATTAAATATTAAATATTCAGAGGATGAATTTTTTAAGTTCAATAAAATACATTTTACCGTGAAAATCTCACGTTGTATACCGACAGTGTTGGCTCGAGCGTTAAACGCACGGAAGGTCCCGGGTTCAAATCCTTTCGAAACCGGCAATCCTGACAGAAGGTATTTTTTGAGATGCAGGGCAGGGTTGGATCGAGTCCTCTTAAACAACCCTCGGACATCCCTTATCAATTGTTCTAGCTCTATTGTACGTAGTTAGTCGTTAGACACCTGAATAGGGCATGCATTGCACCCTGGGCAGGCTTCCACGAGAAAAATGTGATATGAATAAAATTAATTAAATACAAATTATGAAAACATTTTGTAGGTTGCCCGCTGTAGGGTACACATCAGAATTACTCTCGGTGTGACCCTTTTCAGGCTTTCGAGGTAAAAGGATGAGGAAGGCTAGAAGGGGATGTCCGAGGAAGGACTCAATCTCTTGTATTCGCTTTATCGACTGAGGAATACCGAGGATAGGACCTTCAGTCAGGATTGCCGGGCTCGACGGGATTCGAACCCGGGACTGTCTTATCAGAGTCGCGCGCTTAGCGCTCGAGCCAACACTGTCGGTGATGAATCTAGTGAGACTACCGCATTAGAGGGAAGGTTGGCGTCCTCTGTTTGACCTTGGCGCCTCTGGTTTATGCACAGCGCAGAGAATAGCTCTTGATTATGACCTCATCTTGAAAGTAATAACAACTTTTTCTTTCTTCCATCTTAACTACAAGACGGTTCATTTGTGCGTATTATACGAAGCTTTCTCAGATAATATGTTAATCATGTCTGAAATGGTGAATTCACTTCTTGATGATGATTGCCTTGCGCATCTTGTGATAATATACATAATTTACAATTCAAACTAGATGAACTTTTCAAATTTCAAAGGAGAGGAAATATATAAACTATTTTAATTTATACGTAAGACTAGACTGTGGTTTTTAGACCGTCAGAGTTATTGCACAGTGTTTAAATACACCCTAATATTTCCGTTCCACCTCAACCTGTGGCGTAACTACGGGAGAGCAGTGGCGGAACTTTGTTTCATTGGCCCGCCCGCAAAAGTTCTATTGGGCCCCCCTAACAGATACATGAATAGGCTCAGTGTTGAATTCAGCTTTTCATCTCGGGAGGGATATATAATATCTCGGGGGTATTATAGGGACCAAGCACGGGGCCGCAGGCGAAAATTTTGAAAATCAGTTTTTAGAGGGCGTTTGGTGCGTTTTAGAAAAAAAGTTGCGGGCTGAATGCAATACCAAAATAATGTAGTTTTTGTGAGATGTTGTTGTGTTGTGGACGCTAAAATTCCTAAATATCCGCTAGATTTCACTTTCAAACCGCTAGATTCACAAAACGGTCATTTTAGCATCGAAAAAAAAATACTATATTTTCCAAACAGGGTGAAATATTGTTATTTTACTGAGTGTTTTTTTAACGGCCCCCCTGAACGTCCTGGGCCCGTCCGCAGTTGCGGGCCCTGCGGGCGCCTAGTTCGCCACTACGGGGGAGGCGATCAAATTTGGTCGAAGAGAGGGCACAATTTCTATTTTACATGAGGCATATTTATTAAGATATTATAAAAATACTGAAAAAAGTTTTTTTTGTCTGTTTTTTCATACTTATATCTTTTATAATGTTTTTGTCAAAAAAATATATTCCAAACAAACTCTTAGAATTGAACAATTTTCCAGACCCACATCAACGGCCCTACTGCCATCAACTCGGAGTTACTCGCATAACTGGCAATGATACGAGTATTGTAAACAGACGACGGTTGATTTCCGTAACTATCGTGACGCCGTTTCCAGGAAACATAACTTTACATCTGATTCTCAGCTTCAAATCAACTTAATTAAGCATTATAAATATAAATCATTGGACTTTTTCACTGTTAGTTAACAAAATATTTATTTAAATGTGATATTTCGATTTCTTTACAGAAATCTTTATCAAACAAAATTAACAATTAAAAAACCACAACAGACAGACGCTTCAATCCTTGTACATGAGTCTAATGCCACAACACGGAAAATTAAGGAAGCTGGTTTGATTTCATGTGTGGCCAATACAATCAGTGTGCCTAGTGTTAATTATCCAGCCATTTGGAAAAGTTTCTGTCCATCAATTTCATCACTAGATCAATAGCTTTATTTCATACATCAATAACTGTCCAACTTGTCAATTTAATGTTCTGTTTTTTGTTTTTTTTAAATTTTTATTCATAATAAACCTTTTTTGTTGATAATTTGGTACTAATGCACAGCCATATTTATAATAATTTGTGAAATGTTTTTTTGCCCTGTCTATTGTGGTTTTTAATTGTTAATTTTGTTTGATAAAGATTTCTGTAAAGAAATCAAAATATCACATTTAAATAAATATTTTGTTAACTTACAGTGAAAAAGTCCAATGATTTATATTTATAACGTTACTACCTGTTACATAGTTTCATTTTTTTAAATTAATTAAGCATGTCTGCATTCATAGACAGTGAGACATTACACTCTACTTCAAATTTACGGTCAGCCTGACTTTGAACAGACGTGAATTGTAGGTTAGGTTGACTAAAGCGTGCAGCTCTCTGCGTGTGAAGGTTGAAAACCTTATGATAACGAGAGTAAAATGAAATTAATGTAAACTCGAGTGGGTTACGCCGGTAAAGTCAACCCGCGTTCAGCTGGAGTAATATAAACCAGGTCTAGGTGTACCGAATCTTCCTCGCTCAAGGTTTCCCAAATTTCCGCCGAGAGATTGAGTAAGCCTTGCAATCTTTACCCGTATTTCGTGCTGGCTATGTTTTTCATAGAACTGTATATTATGCATTTCAAAACATGTTCTATAATTTTCCAGAAATAATAAAATAATTTAGAAATTAATATAGACTAAAGAATACGACCGTTATTTGAACCCACGTCTCCCACATTCCGGGTATAAGGGCGCCTTTGCCAACTAGACTAGGAAAACGCCAATGTTGTTAGACGAGTGAGCAAGCCATATGTTGATTACCAGTCACTTTCATTTGAGTTCATTGATATATATATATGTTATATCGCAGACTTTCACGGATTGAATATGCAGACATTGTATTTTCGGGTAGTCCGTGTGGTTTTATTATTAGTTGATATTAGTTGTGAAAACCCACGGTACCCGGAAAATACAATGTCTGCATATATTATATATTATATATAAGGGCGAACTTGAATGATAGGGTTTTGAGTTGAGTTGCTATATAAGGGCGCGTCAACTGTAACCCCACAATGTGCAAATCGAGCCTATAATAAGATATAGGGGGGGAAAGACCCATACTTGATATGCCTTAGAGGATAGATTTTGTTTTATTCGAATTATGGTTGCGTCAACCGTTAGGTCATATTTCGCTACTCTAGCCTAGGGGATTTAGGGCTACCGGCCACGGGTAGGGGGAGGAAAGGGGAGGCCTCACGTCACGGTCATCATAGTTTTTGTCATCGTTCGTGTTGTCATGGTCGTCGTCTTCGTTCGGGAGGACGTCAAAGTAAGGGGATAAGTCCCCGACGTCGATTGCCAGAGCTCGCCACTAGTTTTGGTGTGTTTGATGTTTGCGGGATGGACTTTTCTGTTTCCTCGACTTCTACTACTAGCAGAGCTATGCTCTGGGCTAATGGGCCCTGGGCCGAGACGGGAGAGGCAGGGGAGGGGGGGGGGAAGGTTACCTGGTTACCATGTTTGGCTCGTTGGTCTTGTGGTTAGCTTGTCTGCTTCCAATGCAGAAGGTCCAGGGTTCGATTCCCGCCAAAGTCAGAATTTTTTAACTTCTGATTTGGTCTATAAAGTCCATTAGTTCTTGTCCTAGGAGTTTGTAAACGGTGACTTTGGAGCCGTCCTAGCAACGAAGCACATAATAAATTCAGAGTTGTTCTGAATCGGCCTTGTTGATTCTGGCGTTGATCCGCGGGTGTTCGCACTGTCCATACCACGTCCACCTGGAATGTGGGAGATCGGGGTTTTCGATTCCCGGTTGGGCGGACTTTTTTATTTTCTGAATGTAGTAAATAAAAACTGATTGCTATATTTTCCATTACAAATTTCGATCTTTGGTTGTAATCGCTCAATTGTCGATTGCATCGCGGCCTACAGGGTTGGCTTGGTCGCTGTGATTTACTGTCTCTCACTAAAAATTAGTTCTATGACTGAGTGGGTAGACTCTAAAAATTTATTTATTATTTATTTACTCTACACATGACACACTCACTCGTGTAATACGCGAAACAGAGTGAGATTGTGACCTTTCATAATCATAATGCGAGTCTGATTTAAAAGGGACGTAAATACCCCCCCCCCCCCCCTCCCCACTGAAACCACTTATTTCACTTTCGTTAACCACAATAATTATTTTTTTAAAATCATCAACACGATATATTAAATAATAACCCATTCAAAATGGTAATAATACGCATTAAAAACTTTTTAAAACAGATTATATTATTCAATCGTATCTCGACGACGACAAGCTGCGCGAACCCGTACGAAATGTGCGCGACAACGTCTGCGCGTCAGCTACTGCGCAGGTCGCCATCTTAGTTTGGATTGCAATGGCTGCCAGTCCTGTCACTCGCGACAAGTGTCTGATAATATTATTAATTACACCGTGAAATAACCACCGACCGGTGCTAATCGTTGGATACAATATCGTGTGTAGTTATCTGTGCATCTGTGGAGTGTGCGTTTATAAATCTACGTGTGCTAACAATACTATAATGACGATTATCAATTCAGTGCAGTGGATATAGACTTCGGAACGCGGATGCTCGCCCGTCACCTGATGTTACCAGTTGCAGACGAGGCGAGGTAGGCCCAGTTCGAAGGATAAGACTAAAGTGAGTTACACGCTGTTTACATCGTAGATTATTACTTGTGATTACGCCTGATGAAAGTCTTGTTCTAGGCCCTCAGTGTTTAGTAGCTATTTAGTAAGGGTATGTTCAAGTGCCGGCAAAACAGGCGATTTCTAGACCTATCGCGACCAAGAATTCGTATTTTGGAACGTTTCATCCGACTGTTTTTACGAAAGTTCGTAAAATGAAAGTTCTCTATATTTGTTTCAATATCGTTTCAACCCAGTACGTTTTAAGATGCATTCTACTAATTACGTAAAAACAGAATGGTAAATTTTGACACCTTCGGTGGACGCTATCTTGCAAGGTCATTTAGTCTTTCACCACGAATTCTCTATCTAGCACCTATCATTATCATGATTGCATGGTTTGTAATAACACGAGATAGACCTGAGATAAGACAAGTCTATATTCTTCAGTACATAGTATACTAGTACAAGTAGGCTCTATACAAGGTAATATAAGTATAATAAATATAATTAAATAATGAGAAGAATACCCACCTAGAGCCGAAGCCCTGTGTGTGGGTATATTTTTTTATACAGTTATTTGAAACAGTTCAGTGGCGGCTTAGAGGCAACTATGCATGAACAGTAGTCAATAATCAATATATGGTACAAGTATAATATTTCTTACTCTACATTTCAGTTCTTATTTTAAATTTGCGTGGGCACTGATAACTTTACTGTTTTGTGCCCTAAAACCCCAATAACTAACTAACTTAAATTTACGTTTACATAACATGTGCTCTAATTTTTAGTGTTCAATGCTTTTCGGGTCACATGGGTCACAGAAGCCTAGATAGGCCCCTACTAATTTTGTAATATTAATTAAATGTTCCTCTATAGACCCTTTACAGGTAGGGTGTAGGATAGGGCTTGGGTTAGGGCTTAAGGCGTCTAGGTAGCTTGAGAGGCAACTGCTTTAGGCTACAATTGTCTGTTTCACGGGGTTGGGTTAGGGGTGCTAGGGGTGCAGTCACACCCGTGTTCTTAGAGATTGAGGGCCAACGACAAGAGAGGGTGGAAGCACAACGACAGCCTTGCACCCAGACCTTTGAATTCCTAGCTACGCCACTGGGCTGTTTAGTCTAGGCCGCGATAATATTATTTATTTATTATTGTAACACACGAAAAGGTCCTATGTAAGGACGAAAAATACATAATCCGGAAGACCCTCCTATTCGGTTCAATCGCGCTCAGATTTCATTTTTATAAAAACTGATGCTCCATTTTGGTTTTTACCGACTGTTGAATCATCTAGTGCTAGGCAAGGCTAGGGTAGGTTGTGTGCGCAAGTTACGTCTATATGAAACATCGCTACTGCTAGCCAAGGTCATTGCCAGGAATGTTCTCTGTAGCTACTTGCCGGCCAGTGTCACTATAAACATGATTAGAGATAGGGATACGAGTTTTTATCGTTTTAGGTTTTTGATGCGGCAAAATACTAGTTTTGACTACTCAAAATGCTAATTTTACTAAAAATTATGTTTTTAATACCTATTGAATTGAAATGTTCCTATAATTCATCATTTACCATTAGATGTGTAAGAAACACCTTTCACTTAGGGTTTTGGTGGAAAAGAAAACAATTAATGCTAGAAATAATATTCTAAATTTAAATGCTAAAAAAACGTACATCTCTAAACATGATGTTTTAAAAATATTTAATTCAACCATTCTATCGATCGAAACTGTACAATCCGTTAACATAGGTCTACGAGTGTTCAATTGGTCGCATCGTAAAGTGTTGTTACATATCCAATGACAGAATAATATCTCAAGTGGGCGAGATGTTTACGTTTCACTGTCTTATCTATTTGTTATGAAGGATTTTGTCTCGGGTTTCTATTATTTCAATGACGCTAAAAATTAAATACTAGGAAAACGCTTAAGTCCCGCCGCGTTGTTGGATGAGCGTAATTGGTGCATTGAGCTGCATTGAGTTACGCGGATTTTCTGTTGTTCTGTGAAAAAATCATTACTTATTCGAAGATTGTTTTTAAATTAAATTAAATTAAATTAAAAATAACTTATTTTTTAATAAAGTCATAATTTTTACGTAATTTTAAAAAGAAAAAAATCGTAAAATTGCAATTTTCATAAGAAATAATTATTCAATTGCGCTCAAATTTTACACGAGTATATTAATTCATGAAATTAAGGTTCTATAAAAAAATCATTACAATAGGATAAAGCATGTAGGTGTTATATGTCAAAGAATTGTTTTAAAAAAGAAAAAAACCCGTAAATTTCGATTTTCATGAGAAATAATGTTTCGATTAAGCTCAAATTTCACACGATATCTTAATTCATAAAATTAGGTTCTAATAAAAATCATTACAATCGATAAAGCATGTAAGTGTTATAAGTCGAAGAATTTTTTTAAAATCGAAAAAAATCGTAAAATTGCGTTTTTTATAAGAAAAATTTTTCCCGATTGCGCTCAAAAAACGTGGCAGTTCTAAGTTCAGGAGATTTCGATGGCCTCCATAAAATTTCATCGCAATCGGAGTATCGGTTTAGCCGAATCGTGTTAACAAACACACAAAAAAAAAAAAAAAAAAAAAAAGAAAAAAAAAAAAAAAAGAAAAAAAAAAACATTCCGGATTTTTTTCTCCAGTGTAGTGAAATGGAATCTTCGCTTCGCTCGCTACGCTCGCTACGCTCATCCAACAATCACTAAAAACTTCGCTCGAGATTCGACCCCAGATCATGTGTATAGTTGCATTTTACTTTCATTACTCGCCACAAACGCAATCGCCACTGGACCCACCGACCCAGTGACAGATTAATACATTCATATATCAGTCCTAACCAGTGGCGTATCCATGGGGATGCTCTAGGGGCTTGCCCCCTCCCAGAGATCCTAGCTTTAACATTATGTTCCGTAAATCATCTAAGTTCTATTATTATTAATCTATTAATTTCTCTCCTCTGTTTCCGTTCACCAAAGCAAACATATAAAAAACAATTAAAAAATACGTATTTTCCAAAACATTACCCGCACTCGGTTATTTAACTGATTTTCAGTGGGGGACAGTAAATCAAAGCGACTAAGTCAACCCTGTAGGCCCCGACGCAATCGAAATATATCGAAATCGAAATAGGCTATAGCAATCAGTGGTACGGAAAGTGCGAACACCCGCGGATCAACGCGAGAATCATCAAGGCCGATTCAGAACAACTCTGAATTTATTATGTGATTCGTTGCTAGGACGGCTTCAAAGTCACCGTTTACAAATAGCTACCTAATACAAGAACTGATGGATTGAAGTCAAAATCAGAAGTTTAAAAACTTCTGACTGTGGCGGGAATCGAACCCAGGCCCTTCTGCGCTGGAAACAGATACGCTAACCACAAGACCAACGAGCCACACAAAACTAAACTAGATATATTTATTGTACACTGGGATAGATAAGGTATTGTCAACTGATTCAACGTCCATCTGTGTGTTAAGAAAATAAGTGACTTTATTATTACTAGGTGTAGGCAGGGGGCGCAGCGAGTATTGTCTTTGCTGCGAAGGACGTTGTGTGTGTGTGTGTATGTGTGTGTGAGAGAGAGAGAGGAGAGAAGAGAAGAAGAGAGGCAGCTCCAGCTACCTGGCGGATGACGACAGTGTTGGCTCCAGCGTTAAAGGGACTAAAACCCCCAAAAATTTGTTTTCACCGCGTGATCTATAGCAAATCTACACAAAAATACCTTTTAAAAAAAAATCTATCTTGTAACGTGTTTAAAACACGAATTTTTTTTTTTTTTTGACCCAAATTTGCGAAAATTGGTTTTTTGGAAATTTTTAAATGGGTTTTTAAAACCTCTTTTTTTTTTTGGCCCAAATAGATACTAAGCATAAAACCAATCAAAAATCCCCTTTTTATAACATCGTGTCTTAAAACGTGCCCCAAATTCCCCTAAAACACGAAAAAATTGCATTCCAAATAAACCCCCATCTTGGTAATCACATTTTTGACTGAACTACTTCCCCAAAATTTTACAAAAAAATTAGAGAATTTACAGAAAGGCTTAGAGTCGCCCAATAAGGGCCATTTTTTTTTTTTGATAAAAATCCTCCAAGGTCAGGGGGCTAAAGATCGTCCCTATGTTTTTTTTTGGGGAAAATTTTTGCCGATGGGCCCTACTCTAAAAAGTCTGTTTACAATTTTTCGGGGGTCATGGTGGCCCCAAAAATTTTTTTCTTTAATTCCAAAATTCATTACAAATTACCTAAATAATTTTTTTTTGAGTCTGCGGTTAAATCCCCCTTTTAAAAGCGCGTGACTCTGATTCGGGAGGTCGCGGTTTAAACCCCGTCGAACGGCAATCCTGACTAAAGGGTTTTTTTTCCGGGGTTTTCCTAAGTCGTTAAGGGGAATGAAAGGGGATTGAGTCCTCTTAAACACCCTCGGACACCCCTTTCCAAAATTGTCCTATCCGCATACACCTATTAGTCCCTAAACGGGTTACACCGTTAAATCTATGTCTATACCCTACAGCGGGCTCTACAACATTTTAAATCAGAGTGGACGGGGAACTAAAGCTCTGGAGATAACAAATGAATGCTGCTCTGATCGGAGGTAGTCGCATTTTTCTTTGTTGTTTGTCGCAAGGGTGGGCCTTCCACGGCCACAGTGGCGAAACCGAGTAAATAATTTGGTCGGGGGGGGGGGGGGAGGGGCAAATTTTTATTTTATATAGGATTAATTGAATGTCAGGGTTAAAAATTGACTAATTTTTATTATTTTTTCAAATTTTTAACATCTTTTAATATAGGCCTAGCAAAATTTAAGGAAAAAAAAAAAACAAATAAAGGAAAACATTACATTTTTCGGGATTTGCGCGCGCCTCAGACCGGAGCTGGTTTTGCATCATTATCGTGCTTAAAAAAATTGAAAGATCTTTTATTATTTTGGTAAGATCTTTCCAAGTTCTTTCGACTATCTTACAAGATCTTGTATTATTCTTGGTAAGATCTTTTTTCCCGTTCTTGCACTATCTTGACAAGGTTTGTATTATTCTTGGAAAAATCTTTCCAATTCTTGCGACTATCTTGACAAGACTTGTATTATTCTTGAAAGATCTTTCCAAAGGGCTTGCACTATCTTGACAAGATTTGTATTGGGCTTGACAAGATCTTGAAATTATTCTTGAAAAGATCTTGTTTTTTCCCTTGGGAAAGATCTTTCCAAGTTCTTGCGACTATCTTGACAAGGTCTTGCGAACATCTTGTCAAGCTCGTAGCAAGATTGTGGTTGGTCTATTTGTGCGGAACTTGAATTTGATGCAATTTCTGTACACACTATAGGGCCTACCGCTTTATTAGATGTTTATCCTTGGCTTGTTAATCTAGGCCCTGTGAACATAAAGCAAGTAGGCATGGCTGCATGCTAGGGCAAACACAGGCCTAGCCCTGTGGCATAAGACTTTTATTCAACTGTCATTTAGGCCTACCGGTACTACAAAAATTGTAAATTTAACGAAACATAAACCCTACTTTTCTTAAAATATATAATTTTGGGGTTTAGCATGTAGAATTAATTATAGCTCCTGGTTATAACGGCACCATAAACATATGGTGCACACTCAAAAGTCTTCTGACTCATGTAAGCACCAAAATGAAAAAACTTATATCATGCAATACGTTTAAAAAGCTATTTTATAACCATTCATTGTTATATTGTGATATGTACAACGCATTGTAATTAACATTAATATGAATACCTAATGCCAAAAAATCCGAAGACTGAATACTGATAAATACTTACATAGCCTGAGGCCTGTAAGACAAGGCAGCTATCTGTAGCTACGTGTATGAGACCTTTGCCTACCATGTAGACCAGGTCTATTATCAACTGTCTACTCTAGTTCAAAATAAACTGAAACAATGAGACAGCACAAATGTAGGCTTGGCTTGTTTTCTGCCACAACTGTTTGTAATGGGGTTCAATATGCTAACACCAGGTGGCAGATATGTTTGAAATCATATAAGATCTTCTTTTGAATCCAAGATCTTGTTTGTATCTTGTTTATGTTCAAACAAGTTCTTAATTTCTCGATTTGGTTAGTCGGGAAACACTCCCGTAGGTGTTTTGTTATTATTATTAAGGTACTACAATTCAGAAAATTAAAAAAGTCCGTCCCAATCATGATTCGAACCACGGGTCTCCCGCATTCCAGACAGGCGTCTTAACCACTAGACCATCAGGACGGGTACATTTTAATCTATGAATTGTAGGAACTTATTTTTTTATTTTTTTATTAGTTAATTGTAGTTATAATTGTAGTTGTAGCAGTACTGTTCCATCCATTCAGATGTGTAATGCAACTACAATTCAGAGATTGAAATGGACCCGTCCTGAAGGTCTAGTGGTTAAGACGCCTGTCTGGAATGCGGGAGATCCGTGGTTCGAATTTCGGTTGGGGGGGCGGACTTTTTTTAATTTTCTGAATTGTAGTAAATAATAAGTTTAGCAATATCTTGGCAGGGATCGCATCTTAATTCATAATGTATCTATATGCTAGGCTTTTATTCAACCTTTATTTTTATCCCCGCCTGTTGCGCAAGACGCAGCATAACCAGCAGAGAAACGATTTTCTAATTTCTGGATTGATATCCATAAAATCAATTGCACCTACGGGAAATGGTTCCCGATTTATGAAATTGAGAAGTAAATCCCAGATTTTCGGGTATAAGGTTTAAGGCCGCGTCAACCGTTAGTCATAATGCGCCACTCTAGCCCAGGGGAAACGGGGGCGACAGTCCCCATGATGAAAAAAAGTTTTTTTTAGAGGTAAGTCACGGGGGGGGGGGAAAGCATGTCTCGTTTTTTTGCGCAAAATATGTTTTTGAACGATTTGAAATGGACTTAATTTGTTTGTAACGATTCTCTCAAATGCTAAAAATTAATATTAACAAATAAATATTTTATTAGCTGTTCAACTAACTATACAAAGGGTTTGGTTTATTAAGATTGAGCGCAAAAAAAAACCGGAAAGAAATGAAAAAATACACAAAATGTTTATCCTGAAAATTACGAATGAACTATATCAATACACATACTTTAACCAACTTTCTTGTGAATTTCTTGTTATTTGTACAGAAACGTCTTCTTTTGTTCCCTTCTCCAGGTTCAAATATTCAGAAACACATCTTGTTTGCTCCGTTCAATTATCTCTCTTGTTCACTGTATCTACGCAACGAGGCGAGGTCTTCATTGAGTTTATTTCCCACTGAGTGATGGTTGCTATGGCGACCAGGCGCAAGATTGAAATACGAGTTGAAGCAAAGCAAAATTAATGATTTTCAACCAATAGTTACATCATGTATGGAAGGCGGAGTTGCGATAAGGGTAGGATTTTTAATTATTGTAGGTAAAAATTCTTCCAAAATAAAACTTTACCACATATATTCTGTATCATTATAATATTAAACAAACAAAAAATTGAAAAATTGATTGAATCAATTAATTAATTTAGTAATAGTAGCTTTTAATTTTAAAATCGTATATCAAAACATAACATTAAATTGGATGGTTTTACTGGTTATACAGATGTAAAGCGGCATTATAAAAATTAATTTATTAAAAAAATTTCAATTTACTAAATAACTAAATTTCAATTAATTATTAATCGGTGGCAACTGAAGTAAATAATTATTAAATCCGAAATATTTACTTTCAAGAAGATGCAGGACAAATAAAAGATTGATTAATTTCAAAGATTAATGTCATTATGCGTCCAACTGTCCAACTACCGTGCTGCCTAGGACTAACTAATTTCGTATGTGAATATGATTTCTTATAACCGGTAAGATGTACAAAAAAATTACCTTCTATTTCCCTTGCAATAATATTCAATTTTGACTTAAGCATAGCCGAGTGTATCAATTTCGTGTCGTCACATTTTCAAATATTTTTTACTGGTAACTAATTACGGTAAGGGATTTTTAAATTACTAGTTTGACAGATGATGATGAAGGGTTCAAATCGATACGCCATCAACAAAATAAACACAATGGTCCTAGAATTCAATTTTTGCAAGTTCAAACTTTTATGGCGTATTTTGTAGTAACTAGTTAACTTCCCTAAAAAAGTTATTTATTTATTTTTAAACGTATTTTGAACAAGAAAAAACAAAACGGGAAAACGCTTTTATAAATAATTCGCCTTGAATATTAAATGAAGGAGGTAGAGAAACTCGTAAATATCTCTTAAATGTTTTATATTCTGTTTCCCGCCCCCCGGGATTTATTCAAGCCGACTGGTTCTAACATTCAAACATGCCACACTGGAGAGTTTCTGTTATGAGATTAGTTAGTCCCTGGGGCAGGGCCCCCGCCCCCCGTCTAGGTAGTTGTACAAGTCTTTGCAGAACTTCCCCCCTACCTTTGACTACCTCCCCGACAGCGTGACCATGACAACAGACGAAGACAACCACGACGTGGGGGAACACCCTCCCCTTGTCAGCCCCCGGCCTGATTTCGTCACAGACTGAATGCGCCTCCCCATCGCCGCCTTCTCAAGTCATGGTCGTCGTCGTTGTCGTCGGGGTGGTCGACAATGGAACGAGGATAGGTGTCCCCGACGACGTCTGCCGTGGCTGGCCTCCAGTGTCGGAGAGTAAGATACTTCCCTACTTACCAGCTGTTTGCGAGATGGACTTTATACCTTTCCTCGCCAGTACCGATCAGCATAGCCATGCTCTGGGCCAAATTCTACACCGGGCCAAGACGAGATAAAACTGGAATCATTAGGCTGGCGCTGCTCACTCAAGGTCACACTTGGAAACAGTTTTTTGTGAATTTTATAATTAAATTTTTGATCTCGTTTCATTGTTTTACTTTGTCAACTTTTTTGAATTTGTTCCACTTGTTTTTTCAAGGTAAACACCGATTAAGTCTGACCCCTGGGACTGTTAAAGCTAGGCCGGACGGGACCAAATGTGATAAAGAAGTTTACCTGTGTATCGAGTCTGTTAGGGCCAGAATCAGAGTCGGTTTTTGAGCGAGCGAAGCGAGCGTCTCCACTTGACTCTTATGGCTCGGATGTCTGTTTTTGTTTGTTTGTTTGTTTGTTTGTTTTTTTCTGTTACTGCTTCGATACAGGTCGCACCGTTTCTCTGATCGACCTGAAATTTTTCACACATGTACATACCACCTAGGCGGGTTGCTGTATAGTTTTTGAACAACATCCGATCGTTGGTTATAAAAAATAAAAAAATAATAATAAAAAAAAAAAATGTTCCGATCGTTATTTAAATTTTGCAGGGTCAATAAGTACAACATTCTCTACTATTTAACCAAATTTTCAGCTAAATCGGTCAAGACCTTAAAGACTTATTGGTATGTAACAATATGGTAATGTTGTACTTGGGTCGTTGTTGCACGTACCGGTGCTCGCTCAACAACGCGACGGGACTTTAGCGTTTTCCTAGTACAAGTTTAATTGGGACCCTGAGCGCAGCCTGTTTTGGGGCCCTATTGCAGTGGCAGATTTATGACATGGGGGGCAAGAGCCTTCCATAATTCGAAAAAATTACAAAATCAGGGTTTTAGAGTGCATTTGGTGTGTTTTAGAATAATGTAGTGGGCTGAATGCAATACCGAAACAATTTAGTTTGTGTGCGTCAATTTGTTTTGTCGTCAACTCGACCTTACAGTTAATAGCATACATGGCAACATATTGACAATTGATTTTATTTTCAATTAGGCATAAGAATATAGCAGACACATTTCAGAGGCAGACTGATGATTTTGGACAATATAAAGGAAATGAGTTTTTTTACTGGGAGTTTTAAATGAGGATTCAAAATACACGATACAAAACTTGTATTCTAAGTATGGCATAGCTCCACTTGGGTACATTGGTATATTTATATATTTATTTGTGTAAGTACTTTAGACCGAAATTAAAAAAGTGACTACACCGGGGATCGAACCCGGGTCATTGGCTGTCCGAACCATGCTCTTACCAACTGAGCTATGCAGCCACCAATTTAATTCTGTCTAATTCTAAGTCTGTTCATACATTGTTAATAACGTGTGTATATCAGATTGCACTGCCTATTAGACTACATACAAAATGAACTCGAAAACCAAACTTGAGTTTGGATGATTTGTATAAATTTGGTTTTATAGTAGTAGGTCTGTCTAATGTACTAATATAATATCAACGTCATAGTCGCCTACTATAAAACCAAAGTTAAACACACACACATATATATATATATATATATGGCCTATATGTATATGTATAATTATATGTATATATGATGTTTAACCTTAGCTTTACAGTAGGCGACTATGAAACTGTTACGTTAATACTTCAGAGAGAAATTAAAAAAAGACAAAATATAATAAATAAATAAATATATTAGTAGAATTCTGGGGCCCCTCAGCCACCCAGGCCCTACTCCTGCGCGCACTACGAGTACCTATAACCATTGATATTTAACTACTGTAGGCTAACTTAGCAGTCGATGGTCCACTTCCGTGACAATTAAAAGCCCTCTTGAAATCCCAGTTTGCATGTTAATTAAATGGGAGCTATTTGTAGACCGAATATTTTTAAAGATGGCTGCCAGTTTGACTTATGAGCATACTAAATGATTACTAAATTCCCTTATGCAATAACGTCTTATTGTTTCTGTTTGTTCAATCCCATGCTGCACAAGCTAAAACCATATCAAACAATCCAGTAAAATACTTTATTGCTTTGAAAAAGCATAAATTAAAACGCCAAATCGCCATCTTGAACTGGATTTTCGACGCTTCAATTTGCTACGCTCGCGCCTGTGCGGAAGTATTGGACACTGCTGATATAGCCTACAATAGGGATTTTATATACCTATAACTAGATCCGTCTTTGTACAGAAACACTGTGGTTCGGTTTAGATCGAACATCATCTACATGCACATATTAATGCAACCTGAGGCGATCATAGCAATGTTAGCCGTCCATAGATTCACAAACAAGTATCGGATATTATATTTTAGAAACGACAATTCTAATTACTTGTACACGTGTTCATTATTCAACATACATCGTTGAAACGTCAATCCTGCCTGAGGGGAGTTGTCTACTTCTGTGTCAATGCAGTGACGAGACAATATTGAGACCCAGTACGAACATTTTCTGTAAACCCTTTCATCTCTGACCCCCTTACTCCCCCCCCCCAATAAAAAAATTACTTATTCATCAAACAAACATGCCCAAGAAGAAATTTTGCTTGAATTTTTTTTTTAGAGTATTTTAGACTTTTTTGGAAAATTTTGGATTTTGAATATGTACCGCAATTTCCAACTTTTTAAATTTTTTAAAAGATTTTAGTTTAAGAACAAGCATCTTTATTAAAGGGGCTAAAAACCCCAAAATTATTTTTAACCACGTGATCTATAGCACAATACTACACTTAAATGACCGTTTAAAAAAAATTTTATCTTGTAACTGTGATTTAACACGAATTTTGTATTTATTTTTATCCAAAATTGGTGAAAATTGTTGTTTTGGAAAATTTCCTAAATCGGCTTTAACTTGCTTCTTTTTTGGTCCACATAGATACTAGAGCAAAGTACCAATCTAAAATGCCCCTTTATAACATCTTGTCTTGAAACTGTGCCCAATATACCCTCAAACACGCAAAAATATGCATTCCAAAATCACACCCCATCTTGGTAATCAGCATATTTTGACCGAACTACTTGCCCAAATTACAAAACAAAATAAAGAGAATTTACAGAAAAGACTGTCGAGTACGTCAATAACGGCCAATATTTTTTTGGATCAAAATCCTCCAAGGTCACGGGGCATAAAAATCGTCCCCATGTTATTTCTTACGAGAGATTTTTGCCGATGGGACCTAGCTCGAAAAATGTCATGTTTTGAAAATTTTTTGGGAGGTCATGGTGGCCCCAATAATTTTTCTGTTAATTGCTAAGTTTATTACTAGTTCGCCTGAATGAAATATATTTTTTGAGTTTAGCGGTTAAATACCCCTTTAATAAAAAATAGAAAATGAAAATCGGATAAAAATTGGCAAATTTATGTTTTTTCAGATTTTTATATATTATTTTCAAAATTCCCCCACATTAATTTTTTTTTCACAAAAATAGTTTAAAAATTATATACAATGCTTAATATTATCCTATGTGAACGTGCGAAAGCTCTATGTGCTCAGGAGCAGTGGGACTTGTAAGTCCCGTCAGACTTAGAGAACTATGATCCTATCCATGTTTAAAGCTATACCACAATAAAACTGAGGGACTTGGAAGTCCCGACAGTCAACAAAGGGTTAATTAAAAAATGTAAGAACTGGACCGAAAATAGTATTCTTTTATTAGGTTATTCGACCTCGTTTTTCTATTTCACAAATGTACTACCAAGTCAAAATATAGTGAATGGCTTTGAAACCTGGCACTATTAAAAATCATAACTTTTTATAAATTTTCGATCGGGCACATGGCAAATATCGCCTCTTTAACGTCATTTCAAACTTCAATTCGCCAAAGCTCACCATTCATTGTAGGTAGTATTGTTTTTGTGACATTAAATTTCATCTGGTTTTCTAGAGGCTGACTGACAGAAAATTTTTATCTTTAAAGATTTGTTTTTCCTTTGATTTTGTTTGTTTAGCGGTTCACATCGATACATAATACCGCCAAACGAAAAAATTCGCAGTAAAGACAATAAAAATAAATATTTTTTCTTTCAGTCAGCCTCTAGAAAACCTGTTGAAAATGAATGTCACAAAAACAATACTACTACAATGAACGGTGTGCTTGGGCGAATTAAAGTTGGAAATCATTTTGAAAAGGCGATATTTGCCGTGTGCCTGATCAGGAAAAAATTAAAAACTTGTTTTGATTTTCCATAGAGCCAGATTTCAAAGCCATTCACTATATTTTGACTTGGTAGCATATTTTGGCTAATAAAAAAACGCGGTCGAATAGCCTTAACATTTATAAAATATGTATTAACCATTAAAAAACAACAAAAAGCTGAACGCGGTGCGACTTTAGTTTATTATTGTGGGTTCATTTTAATGCTAAGTTTTTACCTTTTGTTCCACTTTTTTTAAAATATGTTTTTAAAAAGTAATAAATACAGGTTCATTAGATAAATTAGCAACGAGTGATATGTGTTCTTCCGAACAAGCCTTGTTGATTCTGGCACTGTCCGCTGGTTTGAATCGTGTCCAGCTTCATTGATCGGTGTTTCATACTTACATATTATCATGTAGGTCTCTAGTTGGTCATTGTTCGCTCGTCGATTACGTCGGCGCTTACATGGTTGGCTTGGTTGACCTTGAATTGAAAATCTCCAGGTACTGAGTGAGTGAGTGAGTGAGTGAGTGAGTCGATTCTGAATATGAATTTTTATTTATTTATTTACATTTTTAATTGCGAATATGTAATATATATGGGTTCCGGAATCATAGAACTGTATTACTAAAGCACTATCATTAATATTTCAAACTGCAAATGCTCCCTGATCGTTACCATGGCTCAGCCTGAACTCGCTATTAACATCCCATCTAGAGGGAAACTAGGTCGCATCCCTCCCCTCATTTCCTTGTCTGGAAAACATCATTTCCTTCTTCCGCTGAACGGATTTCCAACGATTTTCTTTCCACGTCTGCGTCTCCCTTTAGATTTCCGCCCGTGAGAAGCTCTAAGTGCAGAGGTGGAGGCACAGCTGGAACTCTGAGTGTAGTCGGCTTGAGCAAGGTGTGGGGTTCGTTGACAATGTGCACATGTAAACACATACAGTGGCGTATCCTGGGGGGTTGGGGGAGGAACACCCACCCCCTTTAAATAAAAAGTGTGAAGGAGAATATAGAATTACTGTTTTATCGCAATACTGAAGGCATATTACCCAAAACATGATTTTAGTAGATTTTATAAAGTTGGTCATTGTGATGCTTTAAAACGCACAGATTTTCACCAAAATGATATTGATAGTGAAAACTTTTTGATTAAAATCAGGATTTCAGTAGATAAAAAATTTGGTTATTGTGATGCTTTAAAACGCACATATTCTCACCAAAATAACCCTGAGGGAGAACATTTTTCAGGGAGGAAATCCCCCCGGACTTCGGTTCATCTATGATATATTGGTTGAACCCCCCGTTTTGAATTTCTGGGTACACCACTGAACACATAGATTGCAAATGGTTGGTAAAAATATTAAAAATTGCCATGATTTTTTTAAAGTAAAAAAATAAAATAGGAAATAGGAAATGTATATATTTATTAAACATCCCAATTATCAGATAAGTGAAACTAGTAGAACATGTATTTATTCTTTAAATAAGTGTTTAATTGGACATAACACTGCTCTTTATCGATATGCATTATTTTTTAAATATTGATATACAGGGCAGTGTTATGTACAATAAACACTTATTTAAAGATCTCAATTATCATCAATTATTTTTTGTCTACAGTGTCGGATCGCCAAAGTATTACTATGATAGCATTGCCTAATTTTGTGTATTTTGTAAACTTACTTCTTTGTTTGTTCAATTAATTGAATTTACTAATTATTATCAGCCCCATTCAATTAACTTTACTGATAGACAAAGGACAGTAAACACCAAATTGAATTAAACATGAATAATGAATCGATAATTTTACCGAATAAACAGAAGTCTAATGATTTACATAAAACAATAACAATTATTTAATAATAATATGTAAAACAAAGAATTCCCTTTGCATTGGTTACATATATTAACAATAATATACACAATCACATAATTAGTGGATATCAAAAATCTAATTTATTAATGAAATCAAATTGTGAAATAGCTAGCCTATAACACAGCATTAAAGAAAATATGATATGCATTAATATTATAGGCCTAGTTCTAAATGTACTGATTTTAAAATACGTATTTTCCAGGGAGTACAAGATTTTGAACTAATTCTTGTTATTTCGTTTTATATGTCGTACAACTGACTAAAAATGTCCGAATATGGCGTCAACTCCGTGATAATATTCCGGTATGAAGAAGCTAAAGAAAGAAATCTAAATATAAGTATAATACAACACTCCTAGTTGCTATACTCGTTTGTCTTTTGGTTAGCACATACACTTATATACAATTCGAAGTCAACTTGGTAAAACGAATATGTTTTCCTGTATGCTTCGTCATTGCATAAAAAATTAGGTTGAATTTTAATAAAATGGGCCATTTCACGTTCATTTTTTTATGTTTTTAGATCGGAGATAGTTGCTGTAAAGCATCGTTTACAGAGTACGAGTGCAGTAAAAACATGACGAAATAACTGTAGTAAAATAAAAATTTGTTTCGACTCGACGAAAGGGCCTTTGCCCCAGACCTTAACTGCCACCCACAAATTCTGCTAGAAAATCTGACCCCCCCCCCCCAATTTTCAAACATTCCAACGCGCCTGGTGGTAGCGTCCCTGCTGCCATTGCAGAAGGACCCGGGTTCGATTCCCGCATCAGGTAGAAGGTTTATCAACGTCAAGTATGGCCTTGGATCCATCAATACTTCGCTGGGAAAGTAACTGTGACTTCGGAGTTGTCCCATAATATTTCTTTGGTTACAACTAGAGAAACGCCAAAGTCGTTGTTAAACGAGTGAGTGAGTGAGCCAAGTGTTGAGTACCCGGGAACATCCCCTTTCCTCCTCTATACCTAAGGATTTAGCCAGTAAGAGGAATGATACCGGGTACTCAACACATGGCTCACTCACTCGTTTAACAACGACTTTGGCGTTTCCCTATAGATATTTAAATTGAACATTTGAAATGCGAATCGTGTTCAAAACGTATTAGCGTGAAACATTTACAAATTTCCAAGATAAAACAAAATCACCTAAGTTTTATTTCCCATTTAACACCCTCAAAAATAATATGTGGGTGTAAAAATATAAAAAAAGTTCAAGCTAACGGGTATCGAACCTCAACCCTCCGTGTGGTAGGCTAAATGCTTACCAATAGGCCATGCAAGCCACGTAGATGTGGTCCCGATAGCTGCTACTAAACAAATGCTATCGATATTTTAAAAATCACATTTTTATTTATTGTAGGATTAAATCGCAATGGATCTAGTTGATTTTGTTAGCAGTTCTCAATAATTTCGTACCGGATGTCTGTTTAAAATTTCAGCCCAATCTGTTCAGCGGTTCGGCTGATTTTCGACGTACAGACAGACAGACAGACAGATAGACAGACAGAATCACAGAATGAGAACCGTTCGAGTTGAATGGAGACACTCGGTCGCTCCGCTCCCTCGTTTAATAAACACATTTTTAAAACTTAACAGAGGTTATATTTTATTTTTATATTTGACCTACTCCAGCTTTTTCTTCAGGTTCTTGTTACAATTCTTCTGTTCACAGCCATAGCAACTTCTTTATTTCATATTGTATTCCAAAGCACTGGTAAATCATAGCTTGGTTGACTGATAGAATTTAAATTATTATTATTTACTACAGCGGCTTCTTTGATTTTCCTCTTTAACATATCTTCCCCTTTTAAAATAATCTTGGTTTCAAGCCATTTTATAGAATGATGTTCTCGACTTTTATAATGTTAAGCTAGCAATGAAATGGCTGATAATTTCTTGTGAACATTATTTTTGTGTTCTTGCGTACGAATGTTTAATGGTCTCTTTAATTCTCCAAAATAGGTCTTACCACAATAGGTTATTATTAAACCACTCAACTGAACTTTAACCTGGGTTACTTAATTTTACTCTCGATATTTCGGAGACTCTGTCGTCAGGCATGGACGATGCTTGAGAATGGAGAGACGGTGTCTCCGAAATATCTCAAATAAAACTTAGTAACCCAGGTTAAAGTTCAGTTGAGTGGTTTGATAATAAACGTTTCCGCGTTAATGAGTTCTGATAATTTTTAAAATTATAAAGTTGTTTCGAATCAGCTCTATTGATTCGGGCGTCCACTGCGAGTGAATCGTGCCCATCCACATGGTCGGTCATAAATAATTCAAGAATCCATCGCTGGTTGGCCAAAACTCGCTCTTTGATGACGTCGTCGTCTAAAGGGTGGAGCGGTCCGATGTAGGACAAACGTTTTAAGCAAACTCATGTTCGCTCGGCCGACTGACACCCCAGTTGTTTACAGTTTTGGGTAGTTGTCACGGATGCGGAAACATAGGGTGCTACAGTAACACTTTATATATATATATATATTAGAATCACAATTGTAAACTTGTCGGGTTATTTCGCCACGTCATCAGGACGACTCCTGAGGACGGGGCCCAGAGCGGTCCAGAAACGTTGACATGGGTAAGTCAAATCGACGTGGCGAAATAACCCGACAAGTTTACAATTGTGATTCTAATACTTCGGGCCACGAAAGCCTTAAAAACTTAATATATATATATATATATATAAACATGATATAAAGGTTATTTGATTTTTTATAGTCTAAATTTGACAACTTTCGTGGCTCGATAATGGCAGAGAAACATAAATTATTGAAAATCTATTACTATAGGGCTTAAATAAATAAATAAATTTTAATTCTATAAATAGTCTACCCACTCAGTTATATAACTGATTTTCAGTGGGGGACAGTAAACCAAAGCGACCAAGCCAACCCTGTAGGCCCCGACGCAATCGACGAGTGAGCGATAACCAACCAAAGATCGATATTTTTAATAGGAAATATAGCAATCAGTGGTATGGACAGTGCGAACACCCGCGGATCAACGCCAGAATCAACAAGGCCGATTCAGAACAACTCTGAATTTATTATGTGCTTCGTTGCTAGGACGGCTCTAATGTCACCGTTTACAAATTCCTAATACAAGAACTGATGGACAAATCAGAAGTTAAAAAACTTCTGACTTTAGCGAGAATCGAACCCTGGACCTTCTGCATTGGAAGCAGATACGCTAACCACAAGACCAACGAGCCACACATCACGTATCATTGTAATCGCAACAACGGCAACGCCGCCTAGCACGAGGCGAGGTTGCCGTTGTTTGATGGAGCGTAATGAACCACAGACCTGATCACTAGATAATATTGTCCAGTCGACCGTAGCATCTAGCTCGCAGCGAAGCGATCTACAACACGCGAGTACCCTCGGCTGCCCAGAGTTGCTGTTGTTGTAGCTTTGATATCGCCACCCTGGAACTATACACTAGACAGTGAGGTAACAAGTTTTGAGACATTGCCTAACCATAGATATAAATTTATGTTAATACTTTTAACTTTGTTTTTATAGGAAATTAGTAAGTTATGACGTTTTTGTGTTTTGTTTGTCTTGTCACACTAGGTTCGAGTTCGAATTCCTTATAAAGCATATTTTTTTAAAGGAATTGTTGTCTTTCACTCTTATCACCACTGTCGTCTCGAAAAGCAATTTATGAAAATTCAAAGCGACGTTGAGCAACGAAAATCACTATCACGAAATTATTGACTGTAAGGAATAATTATAAGCAGTCACTTTGTGTTTATCTCTGATAATGTTTGTAACACTCTGATTATTAATGAAATGGATAATTCGTTGTAAAGTGAGTCATATCCACTAAAAGTACATTACGGTTATTGCTGTTCGCTCGGCCGACTGACATCACAGGTGTTTGAAATTTTGAATATATGTCAATAATGTGGAAATATATGGCTCTGCAGTAACACATTTCCAAATTTTGTTTTAAAATAATTTATAAAAAATTAATTAATTTTCACGAATTTTGATTTTGTTAAAAACTCAAAAATTGACTATATTCGTGATTTTTTCTGGCTGATAAAGACAAATTTTTGAAAATCTTGACCGCAGGGCTGTCCATGTGTGCTTTATTGAAAACATTGCAAAGTTTCTAATATTATGTCGGATGCATCTTGGCCGAGCGAATGGCTATTTGCTAACTGCCAAATGTGTCCTGATTGAGGTGTTTGTAGGTTCTGGGGTGGAGGAAACTAGCTGAAATACTTAGGACGCAGCACTTGGAACATTGTCAGGGCCGGATTAAGACATACGGCGCCCAAAGGCTAAAAAAATCAACGCCCCCCCCCCCCCCTAATTTCAACATACTGAAAAAGGAAAAAGTAGCTAACTAGTAACTAGCAATGAAACTCACCATATTGTGTAATTTCACTTGCCCTATAGTCTCGACCGTTTTAGTCACGCAAATCAGGCATTGACAAGCGTTTTTTGCCTTTCCCTTGCAAAGGTGTCAAAGATGTGTTCGTAATTTAAATCTAAAAATTTGTAAGTGGCGTAGAAAGTGCATTTTGGAAGTGGTCGGAGCTCAATACAACACTTTTAGAACTGCCCATGAAACAATGGTTTTGGAAACGAAAAGTATGAATCCTGGTACAAGGGGGTTCTTGTGGGGATGCGGGTCTTGGGTGCATAGCCCCAGAAAATTTTGATTTTTGATATTGCAAATGGTGGCATTTTACTAGATTTTAGCATGCTTTCGTCGATAATTTTTTATGTTGTCAGTTGTTGTTTGTTATAAGTTAGACGCCTCGGCTTTGCCCACGGCGCCCCAAAATGCCGGCTCCCCAGGCTCCAGCCTACTTAGCCACGGGCCTGAACATTGTATATTATGGAACATTGCCATTTGTTTCGGGCATTGTTACATACATTGGTAGGATCTATCCATGTGTTCTTTCAGGAATGTCTGCAACATGGCAGTCTTCTTTTGGTTTATGTATTTATTTATTTATTATTTATTTAACGTATATCCTATTTAGTTATAAAATCTGATTTACAAAAGAGGACAACTAAATAAATCTAATTACATAGATACAGAAACGACAATAAACTACATTTAAGTAAAATATGATCATTCATATCATGGATGTCAACAATAATCTCAAATAGCAATTTAGTGAAGATTTGTTTGGTGTCTCGATTGCTCTATTTTAGGTAAATTGCTGATGTTCGCTCGGCCGACTGACACCACCAGTGTCTGAAATTTTGAACGTATGTCAAGAAAGTGGAAATATGGGTCTCTACTGTAACACATTTCCAACTTTTTAAAAATATTTATAAAAGTAAATTAGTTTTCACAAATTTGTCTATATTTGTGATTTTTTCTGGCTTATTAGGTCAAAAATTTTAAAATCTTTGACCGCAGGGCTGTCCATGTAAGCTAATTGACAACTTTGCAAAGTTTCATATACGTCAGATGCTTCTTGGCCAAGCGAATAGCTATTTGCTAACTGCCAAATGTGTCCTATGTCCTCTTAAGGCTATTGTACCACCTCTGGCCGATAATTTAAAAGTCGAAGAAACATGTCTTAAAAGTTTGCTGAAATAAGAAGGCCTTTAAAATAACAGAAAAAAAATTGTGAATTTTTTGGGGCAAGACATAACCTCACTTTTGGAAATTATATTTAAATTTTTTGACAAAAGTGTAGCATACAAGACTCGTTCAAATTAAATTCTGAGAATCGGTTTTCTGGCCATAGTTTCTACACACCTTCAGCTATTCCTTGACTATAGCTAAAGTAGTTTTCTGAAAATAACAGTAGGTGGACAAATTTTTTTGTCAAACGGTACAAATACGATTTTGTACCGTTTGACAAAAAAATTCGTACACCAACTGTTATTTCTGAAAACTATTTTAGCTATAGTCAAGGAATAGCTGAAGGTGTGTAGAAACTATGGCCAGAAAACCGATTCTCAAAATTTAATTTTGAACGAGTCTTGTATGCTACACTTTTGTCAAAAAATCTAAATATAATTTCCAAAAGTGAGGTTATGGCCCGCCCAAAAAAATTCACAATTTTTTTTTCTGTTATTTTAAAGGCCTTCTTTCATTCAGCAAACTTTTCAGACATGTTTCTTCGACTTTCAAATTATCGGCCAGAGGTGGTACAATAGCCTTAAGACAGAAGTTCTGGATTCGAACCCAGTCGGGGCAAACTTTATGTCAATCAAGGAAGGGAGTTTATACCTACTCAAAACTAAGTATATACAATATTTGGATGAGCGAAGCGAAGAATTTAATTTTACTGACTCCCCCCAATACCAAAAAGAAAATTGCTTAAGTGTTTTTTTTTTGGTTTGTATGTTTGTCTTTTTGTTTGCGCTCTACCGGGCAAACGGCATTTGCGATATTGATGAAAATTTGAGGGGACCTCCGAAATCTTTAAACTTGGACTTTCCACGTTTTCGGGGAAAATCGATCAAATTTATCTTATGATTATCGTACTCCTTCGTTTTTTCGATTTTTTAAAGAAATATTTTCGTGATATTTGGCAAACGAATTCCCCGATTTTGATGAAACTTTATGGGAACGTCTAAAATCACTGAAACGATATAAGTTATATCTCTCAATTTGGTTAATCGGGAAACACTCCCGTGGGTGTAATTGTTTTTATTTAATACAATCCAGAAATTAAAAACGTCCGCCCGAATAAAAATAAAAATATATAAGTTATGATTTGAGAGACATTTGAAGAAATATTTATCATAGAAATCGTACTCTTACAATTTTTCCCCGGTTTCGAACTAACCTTACAAGTGAGGCTACAACGTTCATATTTTTTTTTGACATAAAGGTTATGGTGATGCAGTGCCTTTTCAAAGAAAAGTTGAAAAAGTTGGTCAAAATATTTAGAAAAAAAGGTTTTTATATAAGCTTTTACATGTATAATTAACTATAGTAATATTAAGAGAAAAAGTAATGAGATCCCGCTTAAAAACTTAATCATTGAATTGGACAGAAATATTTTTTAAAAAAAAGCTCATCCATCAACGCGACTGGAAAAAGCGTTAGCGAAGCGGCCTAGTACATAAACCATGGCGTCACTAAGTACTACTATACTTCACTATGGTTGTGATGAAGCCGCTAATAGAAGTCATGATAATCAAGACAATGAAACAACCAGTCTGGCCAACCTAACAGACCGACAGTCGTGTTATTATGTCAGCGCTGCCAACCTTGCAGAGGTACTACTATACTTCACTATGGTTGTGACGAAGCCGCTAATAGAAGTCATGATAATCAAGACAATGAAACAACCAGTCTGGCCAACCTAACAGACCGACAGTCGTGTTATCATCTCAGCGCTGCCAACCTTGGCGAGGCTCACCTCGTTTGATCTTCTAATTAGGAACAATTGCATTGAAATTACATTTCGTCCTTGTACTGGCGGTTCGGAAAACATCCGACTTGAAGCTTTTACTTCGTCAGCCAAGGAAGGTGTGTACGATTGATTGATCTTTGTTGGTCTTGTGGTAAGCGTCTCTGCTTCCAATGCAGAAGGTCCAGGGTTTGATTCTCGCTTAGTCAGATTTTTAAAACTTCTGATTGGACTTCAGTCCATCAGTTGGTGTTTTGGGCAATTTCTTAAATCGGGTTTAACCTGATTTTTTGTTCCACATAGATACTAAGTATCGTACCAATCTAAAATGGCCATTTACAACATCGTGTCTTGAAACTGTGCACAAAATATACTCCCAAACACGCAAAAATATGCATTCCAATATAACACCCTTTCTTGGTAATCAACAAATTTTTACCGATTCACTTGCCCTAATTACAAAACGAAATATAAGAGGATTTACAGAAAAGGCTGTCGAGTACGTTTAATAATAAACAATATTTTTTTGGATCAAAATCCTCCAAGGTCAAGGGCATTCAGATCGTCCCCATGTTATTTCTTACGGAAGATTTTTGCCGATGAGACCAAGCTCGAAAATGCATGTTTACATTTTTCGGAGGGTCATGGTGGACCAAATAATTCATCTGTTTGTTTCTAAATTCATAACTAGTTAGCCTGAATGAACCCTTAATAGGTTAATGGTAAGTATACTTACCACTACTTTTCAAAATTTACACAATTAAATCGGTTTCCATCCTTTTAACCCGGGTAAAAAGCTACCTTGTTTTGTTCTGATTTAATAGAATTTTTCCTTATGAAATTCTAATGATTAGAAGAACTTTTGTAATGGTTCAAAAACAAATTGCAAAAAACTAATTTTTTTAAATCAAATCAATTTGGATTTTTTTTCAACTTTGATGTCAATTTGGAATCCAAAATCAGCATTTTATTCCTAAAAGATCAAGGGGGAAAAAATTTAAAAAATATCAAAAATTCTTTAAAAAAAACATGAATTTAAAATTGCAAAGTAGAAAGCAAAATTTTCGGTCCCACCTTATTGCCCTATAAAGGGCTAAATATCTTTTTTGAGTTCAGCAGGTGATTACCCCTTTTTACGAATGTATTTATTCAATATTTCATTTACTCCTACGCATAACCTCTCCAGTTCTCCACCTATCCAACATCTTCTGGACTCTCAACTCTATGACTCACTCTCATTCAACTCCGACTAAGAATAACCGCAACGCTCTGACCGAGACGTGGAAATATTCTCTGCTTCTCGGGGGTTAAAAATAGTTTGAACACGTTTTGATTTAGAGTTGGGTAATTTATATTTAGTTTTTCTCTCTGGCCTAATTACGTGAGGAGTAAGTGGTTTAGCCACGTGGTCTGGGGTATTAGCGTCCTAGGCTGACTTTAACGTGGGCACTGGGGATGGATTTATTTTATTATTTAACTTAGATCTTATTTTTTATTTCTTGTTGTTTATCCTTGTTGTTATTACATTTTTTAGCAACAAGAAAAGGCTTCGACGTTAGCAAATATTTTGCTAAAACACTTGATATCTTAATCTTGATCTTCAATTGAATTTTAATTAAATTATATATTTTACTGCTCTTTTTCGACGCATTATGACCTAACTGTTGACGCACCCTTAAACAAAGTAAACAAAAATACATTAATTACAAAACATCCAAAAATGAAAGACTATAAAACAACAACAACAACAACAACAGGATGACAAGAAATGAAATTTTTAAAAAGGTATTTAATTACCAAAACTATTATACACGTACAATTTTAAATCTGAATCTGCATTCCTATATAAATGAATGGATATTCGTTTTTTAAAACTGATTTACAAAGGAGGCTTAGTTCATAAACGCACACACAAATAATGAACTGTATGTACCGTAGTTAAGCATATTTTCAAATAATAATTTAATAACTAGGAAACGCTCAGTTGGACGCGTTGATAAGCGAGCACGTGCTATAGCTAGACCCACATTGCACATTTTTTTAAATTTTAAAATTTACGACGTTCGCGTTTCCAGTATTATTTATTATTGCTAAGGTTTAAATCTTTACTTTAAAATCCACCGCCATCTAGAGGACCTTGACACCTTGGGAAAACTATTTAAACTCTTTGTTGACAAAATAGACTGCTTCCTCGAAAGTATTTTGATTACTTCTAGGTGGCAGTGCATTAGAAACTTTGCGCGTCTTTTCGTTGCCATGGCAACGTTACTTTTGTTACTAGGAAAACGCTTAAGTCCCGCCGCGTTGATGGATGAGCGTAATTTTTTTTAAACGAAAAAAGCGTAAAATTGCGATTTTTTTAATAGATAATTTTTCGATTACGCTCAAATTTCACACGAATATATTAATTCATAAAATTAAAGTTCTGTGAAAAAATCATCACAATCGGATAAAGCATGTGGGTTTTATTCGTCGAAGAATTTTTTTAAAAATCGGAAAAAATCGTAAAATTGCGATTTTCATGAGAAATAATTTTTCGATCGATTTTTCCCCCCGTGCAGTTCTTCGTTCAGAGATTTTATAGACCTTTATAAAATTTCATCGCAATTGGAGTATTGGTTTAGCCGGAATCGTGTTCACAGACACACAAAAATACAAAAAAAAAAAAAAAAAAAAAAAAAAAAACATTCCGGATTTTTTTCTCCAGTGTAGTGAAATGGAATCTTCGCTTCGCTCGCTACGCTCATCCAATAATGTAATTTCCATCTACACTACTTATCGGATCAAAATAAAATTAACATATTCGTGACCGGACGGACATTCTAAATGATTTGGCTATCTCAGATTTTGTCGCCGTTGAGTTTGAAAAAAAAAACTTTCGATTAACTTTAATGTAACTTTAAACTTTTTGAACGATTTTGCCACAAAACTAATGGCATTCAATCGAGAACAAAGCTTGCGGATGGTGAAAATTTCAATTCGATCAGAGCCTCCGTTCGACCGCTATCATGAGCCAAAAAAAGCTGCACGACTTTCCGTTGTCATGGTAACCGTACTTTGTTATAATGTAATTTCCATCTACACTACTTATCGGATCAAAATAAAATTAACATATTCGTGACCGGACGGACATTCTAAATGACTTGGCCATCTCAGATTTTGTCGCCGTGAAGTTTGAAAAAAAAAACTTTCGATTAACTTTAATGTAACTTTTTAACTTTTTGAACGATTTTGCCACAAAACTAATGGCATTCAATCGAGAACAAAGCTAGCGGATGGTGAAAATTTCAACTCGATCCGAGCCTCCGTTCGAACGTTATCGCGAGACATACAAACCAAAAAAAAAAAAAAAAAAAAAATCAAAACCAGTGAGTATTTTTCCGGCAGAGTCAAATGGAAACGCTCGCTTCGCTCGCTTCACAAATTAAGACTACTTCTAATCAAAGTAATAACAATAAAAGTTTGATCTTGTGCCCCAAATTTAAACTAGGAAACGCTCAGTTGGACGCGTTGATAAGCGAGCACGTGCTATAGCTAGACCCACATTGCACATTTTTTTAAATTTAAAAATTTACGACGTGCGCGTTTCCAGTATTATTTATTATTGCCAAGGTATTTGGGTAAACCCGTGTTTAAATCTTTACTTTAAAATCCACCGCCATCTAGAGGATCTTGACTCCTTGGGAAAACTATTTAAACTCTTTGTTGACAAATAATACACTTCCTCGAAAGTATTTTGATTACTTCTAGGTGGCAGTGCATTAGAAACTTCGCGCGTCTTTTCGTTGCCATGGCAACGTTACTTTTGTTATAATGTAATTTCCATCTACACTACTTATCGGATCAAACTAAAATTAACATATTCGTGACCGGACGGACATTCTAAATGATTTGGCTATCTCAGATTTTGTCGCCAAATTAGTTTGAAAAAAAAACTTTCGATTAACTTTAATGTAACTTTTTGAACTTTTTGAACGATTTTGCCACAAAACTAATGGCATTCAATCGAGAACAAAGCTTGCGGATGGTGAAAATTTCAACTCGATCCGAGCCTCCGTTCGAACGTTATCGCGAGACATACAAACCAAAAAAAAAAAAAAAACAAACAAACAAACAAACAAACAAACAAACAAAAAAAAAACAAAACAAAACCAGTGACTAATTTTTCCGGCAGAGTCAAATGGAAACGCTCGCTTCGCTCGCTTAAAAATAAATCGTGGAAAAGAAACAAGTTCCCCGCCTGGGCCCGGAATAGAATTAGCATGGCTCTGCTAATCGTAAAAGGCGATTCAAGAGAAAAAGTCCACCTAGCAAACATCAACTAGTAAGAGCGGATTATTTTACTCCCCGAAACTAGAGGCGAGCTCTGGCAATCGTCGTCGGGGACCTTGCCCCCTTCCCTTGACGACCCCCCGGCGACGATGACAGTGACACAACGAACGATGACAAAGACGATGACGACCGCGACGTGAGAAACCCCCCTTCCTCCCCTTACCTGTGACTGGTTCTGACCAGCAAGGGCCCCTCCTCCCCCCCCCCTTAGGCTAGAGTGGTGCATTATGACCTAACGGTTGACGCGTCCTTAATCCAAATAAACCAACAACAAAAAAGTTACAAAAATATTTTAAATTATTTTCTCTGTCAATTCAGCTATTGGGCATAAGGAAATCGAGAAATATATTTTATTTTTACTTATCTCTGGAATCTGGATATGACTGGATATGGAAGTTTGATCTAGTGCTAATGTTTTTTTTAAACAACATCAGGGAAAAAGATAAACCACTAACAATAATATTTTTACTGTCTTTTTGCCTATATTGTGCATAAGGAAATCAAGAAGTATATTTTATTTAAACTTCTCTCTGGATATAACGTAGATCTGGTGATCCTGACGCAATGGAAGGGCGGGCATTGTTGTTCTTGGCCTGTGTGGTGGCGAGCATTGCTGGTTGCGAGACGGAAATAGAAGTTTTACTCGAGTTTTATTAACACCTTCAGAGAATCACATTCCACCGTGAGGAGCAAGATAGCTAACAGGTTTCTATTATTAAATAAATTAAATTAAGAGGAAGGACTACCGCCAACATTAGAACCACGTGAAATTACACCATTTATGTAATATCTCACAAAGAGCGACGCAAAATGAAAAAAATGGGTAATATACCTATGTACACACAATGCACTACTTATTAACCGGGATATATTACAATTTACACATTTTTAAAACTTGACACAGGTTATATATTTATATATATATATATATATATTTCAAAGCTACTCCAGCTTAGCAACTTCTTTATTTAAGATTGTATTCCAAAGCACTGGTAAATCATAGCTTGGTTGACTGATTTGAATTATTATGTATTACAGCGGCTTCTTTGATTTTCCTCTTCATCATATTATTATCTTCCTCTTTAAAAATAATCTTGGTTTAATGCCATTTAAGAGAAAGATGTTCTGGACTTTCATAATGTTTATAGCTAGCAATGAAATGGCTGGTAATTTCTTGTTTACATTCATCTTTTGTTCTTGCGTACGAATGTTTAATGGTCCCCATGTAGTTTTGTAAGAACTATAGGCCTACACGGCAAAAAATGTTCTTCAAATATATTGATCAGTAGTGATTTTAATTACGGATTAAATTAAAATAATTTATTCTGTAATTAAAAATGCCACTGATTCTAATATTTGATTAAAAACATTCTTACAGGGTAGAATTCTAACAAAACTACATAGGGCATTATACACATTTTCCGATTTTGCGTTGCTCTTTGTGAGGTAATTTCGCGTAGTTTTAATGTGGGCGGTTCCTTCCTCTTAACTTTTGCTCCAGGGGTAGAGTGGGTGACCGCTCTGCCCTGAAACTCACGTATACCGCTGGTTAGAGCAGATGGAGGGTTCGAGAGCTAGTGTAACGGCTTCGTTCTCCTCGACGTCTGCTCGGCAGTTCGGGTTAGTGGAGAATCCAATATGACTGTCAAGGTTAAAACGTCATCAGATCATATAAACCGAAAAATCTCGTATATTATTGTGTGCCCTTTTATTATCGAACATTGCAAATCATTATTTCTAGTAGGCTTACCTTTGCCATCAGAGCTGTTTGTTATTTAAAGTAACAAGCCCTCACGCACGTATTCTTGTTTTTGTTGGGAAATTGTATTGTATTTTATTGAAATGTGTTAAAGATTTGTTTTATAATGTAATGTTCTTTTGTAAATGAAAATGAATAACGCTTATGTTATCTATCGTTTTTTTAGAAGTCATCATAATCGTGCATCATTGACCACATGGTCACTCTAAAATGGCAGATAAATGCTTTATGTGACCAATTCTTAAATAAATTAATTAAGACGGACTTTCTCTCTTTCCTCGCCTTGTACGAATAGGGGAGCCATTGTCTAGGGCTAAATCTACCCCGGATCCCCTGATTCTACCCCGGGCTCCCTAATTCTACCCGGAACCCCTAAATATACCCTGGACCCCCTGATTCTACCCCAGCCCCTGATTCTACCCCGGACCGCCTTGTTTCTACCTCGGACCCCAAAATTTACCCTGGACCCCTGATTCTTCCCCGTGATTCTACTTCGGGTCCTCTGAATCCTCCTTGGGCCCCCTGATTCTACCTCGGGCCCCTGTTTCTACCCCAGGCCCAGACGAGGTGGGTCCTCCGAGAAAGTGCGGGAAACCAACTCTTTCTAGACGAGACTCGTCCCCAGCTAAAACATTCTACTCAAGGGAATCTCGTAATTGCCAGCGCCATTTAGATAAAACCAACATTAGTCCGGTCGTGTTTAGCTTGCAAACTCTGTCTGTCCAATGTGTTTCCACGGCGGCCGTTGTGTTGCTAAGTGGTCGCCATTCATGTGGGAGCAGCGCCCAGAACGGCGGTAGCAAGGAAAGTAGCTGGAGATGAAAATCAGCGAGAATACAATTTACAAAAAGCTTTTTTTCAATGGCTTGATGCTATAATAATAAGACGTACTTACAGAATCGTCGAGCTACGGTGGAAGTGAAAGTATCCACCTTCTCAAGAACCAACGATGAACAGCCGCCATTTTAAACTAGGAAGCTTCGCAAACGCTTTTTCAGGCGCGTTGTTGTATGAGCGTAATTTTTTTTAACTAAAAAATCGTAAAATTGCAATTTTCATAAGAAATAATGTTTCGATTGCGCTCATCTTTCACACGAATATATAAATACATAAAATTAAGGTTCAGTGAAAAAATCATTACAATCGGAAAAAGCATGTAGGTGTAAAAAGTCAAAGAAAATAAAAAAATCATAAAATTGCGATTTTCTTGAGAAATAATTTTCCGATTGTGCTCAAAAACGTGGCAGTTTTAAGTTTAGAGATTTTGAAGGCCTCCAGAAAATGTCATTGCAATTGGAGTATCGGTTTAGCCGGAATCGACTTAACAGACACACAAAAATACAAAAAAAGAAAGAAAAAAAGAAAGAAAAAAAAACATTCCGGATTTTTTTCTCCAGTGTAGTGAAATCTTCGCTTCGCTCGCTACGCTCATCCAAATATGGTTTTCACCATTGTCTTAGTCGCATTGGCGTCCACTGGATTTTTCGTAGGGGTGAGGGGGGGGGGCAACTAGCACTAGAGGACACTCTCTTCTGCTATGCTCTCTCTCTCTAGCATTTCCCTGTATACGCTCTATGTTCTAAGCCTCCTAGGGCATTACCAGGATGAATGCATGTCCGTCAGAGAAGCAATTAGATAATACGCGCCTACTTGTCTCTGTCGGTCTATTAATCTGCCTTTGTATTCTGTCCGTCCGTCCGTCTGTCTGTCCGTCTGTCCGTCTGTCCGTCTCAAAGACTAATGACTCTAGGACAAGCCCAGGAACTGAAGCCAGCCCACACAGGACTCTCATTCAGATGCGGTTGACAAATGATGCTCGCGGAATAATAAAGTGTATTTTAGGAAGTTGACTCTTAGCCAATCAGAAAACTTCTCTCGTTATACAAGAAATGTGCGGCGATGTTCGTTCACAGTTCGTATGAGGAGCTGACAAACAGATGGGTTTACAAACTTGTAATTTAGACGGTTCAAAGAGCTCGGGCCAACTTTTTGACAATGGCCCTATCTTGTGTGATGGCGGGACTTTTAACTCCCACAGTTTGATGCTACGTTATATGCTTGCATTTTGCTTTAAAAATTAAGCCATTTTATTTGGCGTATTAAAGAACATATAAAACTGTTTAAATTGTATTTTACTAGGAAAACGTTGAAGTCGTTGTAAGACGAGTGAGCGAGTCATGTGTTGAGTGCCCGGGAACATTACCTTTCTTCCCCCTATCTACGGCTGGATCCAGCATGGGTCTTTCCTCCCTAGTTAGGCTAAGATCAAGCATTATGTCCTAACAGTTGACGCGCCCTTAATCCAACTCAACTCCAAACCCTATATCATTTAAGTTATACCCAAATATCAATCAACTTAATTAATTTAATTTATTTATTTAATTTATTTATTTATTTATTTATTTATCTTATTTATCAAATCAACACAAATACAGCCATAGGCCAGTTTACATTGTGCATTGTAAACATAATAACATTACTAACTAACTTATACTAACTTAAACTAATCATAATACACGAGGGAAGTACGAATAGAATACATGAATACATGAATACATGACTAATGGATGATACGTAATAGTAAAAACATAAGGAAAGAAAGAATAAAAAAATTAATTAGAAATTAAAAATTAAATTGAAAAATAAATTGAAAAATAACTAAGCCTGGCTAATAAGGGGTTTTACACTAGTTATGAACTCGCGGTGGTTCGCAAAAGTGCTAGGGTGGGTGTGGCAAGTGAATTGTAGGTGAAGGGTAGCCGGTAGAAGAGGAGCGTTTGATGATTTCAAGGCGAGAATAGGTAAATGAAATAGTTGAGTCGATCTGTTAGGCGGGATGGTACATGTAGGGAGAAAAAATTGATTAGTGGAGGTCGAAGATTACCATTACGATTTTATGAAAAAACTTGTAATCGGCCAAAGTACGACGACTGGTTAAGGAGCATAAATTGAGAGAAGACATAATTTCAGGTTTTGAAGTGTTCTGAAAGTTTGTAACTCGATGTTAACAATTGAAAGAAAAAAGACATAACACGAATGCAAATGTTCCCGGAAACTCAACACATGACTCGCTCACTCGTCTAACAACGACTTTGGCGTTTTCCTAGTTTAGTTGTCTAAGGCGCCCTTATACCCGGAATGTTGGAGACCCGGGTTCAAACAACGATCGGGATAGATATTGTTATTTCTGGATTATTTGATCTTGTCCAAGACTGTTTGCCCTAGGATACTAGCGCAATACAAGGTTTTCCCGTGATGTTGTGTATCCAGGGAGGGTCGACCCCCCAACTAATCTGATGATCCTGACCCACCCGAGGACGGTAAACCAATTGGAAGTCAACATCGTTTAGAAGACTCGAGAGGAGAAACATCCACAACTCGATTAGACATTGGAAATCTCAGAGAGACTCGGTCGATTCAGCTGATATCTTTAGTTCCTGTAGAGGTGGATAGTTGATTTGTGATGTCTAGCGTCTCTTTTGTTATGTTTTTTTTGGGTTAAGAGCGCGTCAACCGTTAGGTCATAATGCGCCACCAACACCTAGGGGATTGATAGAGCTCGCCTGTAGTTTCGCAAAGTAAAAATCTTCCTTACTAGCTAATGTTTGTGCGATTGACTTGTCCTCTTTCCTCGTCTTTTATGATGAACAGAGCCATGATCTCGTTCAAATACTACCCCATGCTGACACAAGTTTAATTTCTGAATGAAATTAAAAATAAACTAGTATCGAGAGAAAAAAGACGCTCTCATAGGTCGGAGAGGGTTCGTCTTTGTCTCCACCTGTTCACTGGAGATGTATTCCTCTAGACTTCTAAGTTGATTTCGTCCCCCCCCCCCCCCCCCCCGGGTGAAGATTTGTCCTTTTCCCGCCTAGCGTCTTTCATTTCGACTCTCCTGATCCACCGCCCTGTAAATCCGCTTTCGATTACTCGTGCGAGAAAGCAATTCCGTCTCCGTCTGGTGTTGTGTCTGTGACTAGTGGCTTTCCTCGTAGCACACGCACACGCACACGCACACGCACTGGCACAGTTTCCTACAATATTACCTCAAACAAAAACCAAAATGACTTTCAGACGGCAGTTTCTTTTGATTACTGAAAACACACCTTGATTAGTATTTATATTTTGAATTCTAATGCAATCTTGATATTTTTTTTTTTTTTTTTTAAGAGCAACATTGATTCATATCAGTTGTCGTAAAAGTTTTATTCAAGTAAAAGTGGGCTTATGCTTAAAAATCTTATATTCATTGTGCGACATGTTTTTCTATGTAGGCCTATAGCCAGTGGTTTAGCCGCGGTCGCTTAGCCGGTCCCTACTCGAACACCGAAGTTAAGCAACCTCGGGCGTGGTCAGGGGGAGAGTGGGTGACCGCTCTGCCCTGAAACTCACGTATACCGCTGGTTAGAGCAGATGGAGGGTTCGAGAGCTAGTGTAACGGCTTCGTTCTCCTCGACGTCTGCTCGGCAGTCCGGGTTAGTGGAGGAACCTATACGACCGTCAAAACTACACCGTCCTTTCGGATGGACGTTAAGCCGTTGGTCCCCTTGGTACTTTTCGAAATGTTTAGGCTTCGTGCCGGTACCGGGTTTCCCCTCCTCCCTTCTGTTCATACTTCATCCTCATCTATCACCACTCATCGTCTCGAATAGACTAAATGCAATGATATGAGACGTTAAGCAATAAAAGTCATTCAATCATCAATCTATGTTTTTATGTCGTTATAGTTTTTATAGTATCAATTCAATAACAGTAATTGCTGTAAATATTATAAATTTCTACTACCTACTACTTTTAACTATTATTCTACATTTAACGTGTCTTTTTTTTAATATTTCTTTTTAATGTTTGTATTAATATTACTAGAACAATGAAATTGTCCTGGGCTCATTAAACTTTTCCTTACATTTTACAATTTTTTGTATTTGTTCAAACAGACCCCCCGAAAAGTGACAAATAGGTTAGTGTGGTCGGGGGGGGGGGGGCGCGAAGCGCCGGTGGTGGAGCATAAGTGCGTTGCTGTGGTCAGCAAGCCCTTTCCCTACGGCGCTTCGCGGCCTCCCATTCCCACCAACCTACTTTCCTTTTCGGGGGGGGGGGAGTCCATATTATTTACAAGTACCTTATTGTTATATTATTTTTACTTTTTACTTTTTACTACTATTTATTCTAATTTTATCAAATAAAATTCTCTTTATGCTACTTTTTAACCACTATTTTTCTTCTATTAATTTTTACTACTGCTTTATTCTACTTCTCATTTTTTAGTATTGCTTTCTTATTTAAACATTTACTAAGACTACAACTGTAACTATTACTTTAACTACTACTAACACTCTTGGCATCACTAGATCCCCTGTCTATGTCAACACCATGGTCTGCTAAGTGTCCTAGGCTCTCACGGGCGACGAAGCATCTTTGAAAGTGTTTAGCCCCTACTAAGCGCTCTCCCGTGCATCTAGTCACGTAGCCTTGTGATCTCCAGAGCACTCGACAAGAAGACTAGTCTCTCCGGCAACTACCTCGCTAACAAGTGTTCATTAAGCTCTTTGCTCGTCACCGAGAACAAACACCGACTTTCTGTTTGTTACGCCACGAGTGATGTTTATCTTGTTAGCTGTGATTCTCGCCTCGTTTGTCGGAAGTGGAATCTTCGCTCAATCAAACACTTTTAAAAGATCTTATAATTGAATGTGTTTTTGCAGAAACAGCTAAGTCCACATAAGACTATTTTACTACTCTACATTTAAAAATATAATCTAAGACACAAACACAATATAAATAGATCAAAGTATCTTTCAGTCCCTGCGTCCATTTAAATGTACAACAAATTTTCAATTTTAACCCGGTCAAATAATAAGTTTTTCAATTTGACCCCAATTATTTTTGGTTAATAAAAAAATAAATACATTTTTATACCATGTCGATTCGACAAAAAGGGCCTCTTTGAGAAGTTTGAAAAAACATATCTTCCAAAAAAGGGTAAAAATGCAAAAAAAATGAGGTTTGTGCCAAAAAGGTAATATATTTCTAGTATTGCTATTCTTTGAGCTACAAAGAGAGCATAGTTGCAAAATATCTAGAAAAAAATCTAGTTTAATGAATGGCCTTCAAATTTATATTTAAACGAAAATTGAAACTTTTATTCAAATTCAATATTCCCACATTCAATTAAAAAACGTGATAAAAAATATTTGAAAAACATTAAAAATCTAAAAATAAAATTGGAATCAGACTTAAAAGCTTAAAATTACTCAAACCAATTTCATTCGGCACTGAAGGGGATAAAAGACGTTTCCGAGGGGAAAAATAGAACTTATTTAAAATCAATCAATCTGAGAAAATTTAATAATGATAAACAATTAAATAATGACTGTCCACTGTGCTTAAATAATGAAATAATGAAAAGGGTTTAAAATAATATTTCGATTTAGTTCCCATGTTATACTTCCGTAACACGATATAATTGTAAATAAATTATAACATTGACAGGATTTTCGTAGTGAATAATTTTCATTATCCTTATTCCTGACTTATCGTCCTTACTGTGCATGACATTTTCAAGGGACTGATGTTCTTTCGTTGATTTATCTTCGTTGCTATATATCAATATTTAGTGGAACTGCTAGGATAGCAGTGGATGACGGCTTGTTGTTTATTTTATTTATTTATTAATTTAATGTTATCCTACTCAGTATTAAATAAACAGTTATCGTTGCATTTTCAAAGAATTACTGAAATATAACAACAAAAGCAAATCACCGAAAGAACTGCAGTTCCTTGCAAATGGCATCCACAGTGATGACGCTACGTAGGGTATTAGGAAACAACGAACATTGTTCACCACTATACGACGTGATAATTTCTCTACAATATTTCGACGACTTTTCAGTCATATTAAACTGGTTTGTTGAGCGCTTAACAGAATCATAATAAGAAAAGTGGATTTTGGTGGAGGTGCCGGGTCATTTTAGGGTTTCAAAAACATTTTAATTTCAAAGTTAAGCTGTTTATACTTTAAGTTCTTTTGTTAATTGTTTTACAAAACCCTAAATTTAATAATGATAAGTGCTAACAAATTGGTTTCCCATCTTTAGTTAAAACCAGAGGCTGTGAATTGGTGTTAAAAATAAATCAACATTTACTAGTTGAAAGCTCTATATCTTTCTCCCCCTGATATTTTTGAAAATTTTGGTTTGTGTGATCTTGTAAAGGACTTCCAGATTGCAATAAAATGTAGTTCTGAGAATTCAGAGGCAGGTGATGGTGGTGGAACTAATTTGCATCTTTGCATGACCGAAAGCGGTGAATTGGTGTTGAAAATGATTGATAATTTACGGTGTTTATCGGTGAAAAATCGTTTTGACCACAGTGATGTGGAGGCTGCCGTGAGGTTTGTAAGGTCTGGGAGTTTGTTGTAGTAGTTTTGTTTGTTTGTTTGCCTGGAACAGAACAGAGTAGAGTGTTGTGAGACGAGAGAACTTGATCGATCTTCCGCCCACTCGGCAAGCTTCGTAGGGCTTAACTGAGCGCTGACACGCACAGCATCCTGGGTACTTTCAATCTACTAGGCCAACACAATTATATTGGTTTCGATCAGAATTTACAGATTTTATCGAATTTACGTTTTTTAGCCCTTTCAAACCCATTGTCCACAATCGTGGACATAAACTTTCTAAATTTATATCCCGATAAAAGTTTTTTTTTTAAATTTGACCCCTCTTTTTTGTGCAGCCCGACTGGACGAAAAGTGCTTTTTTTAGAGAAGATTAAAAATACACATCTGATTAAATTGCTGAAAAAAAATTGTTTGTCCCGGAAAAATAATATATTTCTAGTATCAAATTGCACCTATTTTTGAGATACAATTATAAAGAACGAAAAAATGAAAAAACGGAGAAAAAAAATCTAGTTTTAGGAATTTTATATCAAATTTACATCTTAACCTAAAATGTGGCTTTAATTCAAAATCCAAAATTTTTCAAAATTTCTTAAAAACAATAAAAAAATCTTTTAAAAAAATATAGTAATTTTAAATAATGCTTAAAATAACTTAGTTTCGACCAATTTAATTCGCTACACTGAAAGGTAAACACGTTTTTACAAGTTTGTGGATGTTGTTAACATTTACAGCGAGTAATATCTCGATGCAGACCAACAAAAAATAATACACAGTAAATATGCAGCATCTACACACTATTTTAAACAGGATATCTAGGACATGCATTTTAAGCAAATTTCTGGTCTCTCGGCAGACTACCACAGATGTTTGAAATTTGGGGTTTAAGTCATGGACGCGGGTTGAGGACTCTTCAGTAACACTTTCAATAAAATTAACTTTAAATTCAGGATTTTCGATTTTGTTGAAATTATTGAGGATATTCTTGTTTTGATCCTGGCTGATTTTGAACATACAGTATTGATAATAAGGCTGTCGTCGTAAGCTTTATGACAACTACTATGTGACGTTTTATATGTCGGACTATTCTCCTGCCGAGAGAAAAGCTATTTGCTAACTTACAACATGAGACCTAGTCCCTCTTAATATGAATTTCAAATTATTTTTATGATGGCGTTAGATAAATAAAACGCAAAACCATGTTTAATAATTGAAAGTTGTGGGAATTTCCCTGTCTTTAACTATAAACATCAATCAAGTCCAATTCATTGTGAAACATGGCTCAATCGCTTGTCTAGCAACGAATTTGGCGTTTAGCTATTTTTGTTTTTTATTTATTTACTGTCTATCCTATTTCTTATAAAAACTGATTTACAAAGGAGGACAACTAAATAATCTAATTACATACGCAGGCACAACAATGATACAGTAAAGTAAATATTTGAAATAGTAATATTATAAAAATTAATTAAAACACAACAATTTTAGTAACAAATTCAAAAAAATGATATTGAATGCAGTTGATAATGAAGCAAATATAAAAATGGGGTAGGAAAAAAGTTACTTTAGCGATTGAAGTAGGCTTCCGTACTTTTTTTTCAGTGTTTACATGGTAAAAAACAATTGTGAAATACTTATTTTATGCTAAAAGTAGTGTGTGATAAAATATATTGCTTATTGCATGCAAGTTGTAATCGATTTGTTTCCTCAATAAGTCTCACATTCTCAAGTGTACTTATAAATTATTCTGGGAAATTCACACAACTAATCCTGAGGAGATCGCATCGTTTCAATCGAGTAAAAGCAAAACGTTGTTGCATATCGTGAAAATTATCCAATTTGCAAAAATGAATAAATTTACCTTCTGTTGAAAGCTAAGTATAAAGCTTTGCTCGAAACATTTCTCAAAGCTCAAAGCTTTACTTTGTTTCTGTCTCCTCAAAACTTTCTCCATTGTTTGAAACAAGTTTTCCGGATAAAGTTTACATTTTCGTTCGTTTAATTTCAAGAAGATTCGTTTAGAATATGTCAAGATTATGTTTCGTTTGATGACGACGAGGCTTGCTTCCTGTCTCCGGAGAAATCCGAGTGATGGCGTAGAAACACGAAGATAATAGGGTTGCCAGATGTACGATAATTATCGGTTTGTACGGTAATTTCGCGAGTGAATCAAAACAAATAGAATTACATCACAACATAAAATGAGATATTACATTTAACGATATCGATTATTATTATTATGTATTTGTATCCGCCGTCTAGGTCCTGGGGTAGAATGTGGCCCAGAGCATGACTCTGCTACTCGTAAAAGGCGAGGAAAGAGACAAAGTCCATCTCGCTAACATCAGCTAGTATGTAGGAGGGTATATTATATTACTTCCCGAAACAAGACTCAAGATATGGCGGTCGTCGTCGCGGACCTTAATTTACCCCCTTTCCCTTGACGACCTCCCAGACGACAACGACTTTGACAAGTGGCTGGTTCTGACCAGCATGGGACATTTCTCCATTATGGCTAGAGTGGCGCATTATATTTATTATTCACTAACAACAGGTATTAACCCACAAGTGTTAGGTAACTAAAACTAAACAATCAAGAATACAATTTAAAACCATACAAATATATAGGTTATACAAAACATTAAATACACAAATAAGTACTATAAAATTTAACCTTTACAATTAATACAACAAGAAAAACTTAAATTGCAATACTATAAATATATACAACGGATGAAAGCCCAAGATGAATGAAGAAAAAATGAGTTTATAAAAACAAAACTGGTCAAAAGGTGATAAGGTGACAAGAGTGATAAATGAGTCATTTTGCTAAACTGGCATAAACTGCTGCTTTAAATGAATGAAGTTTCATGTGGTTGATGTCACTTTCTGCATTAATGGCTAATAATTTGTTGTAGGTTCGGTTGATTCGGTTGATAGTGGAAAATTTTAAAACATCAAACCTAACGGTTGAAGCACCCTTATTAACCTAAATAAAATAAATAAATTTGCATACTACTAGTTTCTTCATTGCGCCTGTGAGCAATCCCCTGTTTACAGTTCTTGTCGCGCTTCAAGGTTTACGACGCATATAGGTCACTGGAATCACCGTGTATTATTTCTATCTATTTTAAGAGGGGGCGCTGAGCTTGGCCCAACTCAAATGCGCGCGCTCAGGTGTTGACGATAGCAGCTGAACGGTTGGATACGTTATAACCAAATTTTGCAGGAATGTTAAAGATTCCCTTTTTATTGATATCCACACATGGTTGCCAAGAATTAGCCTTATAAAAATCAATGCAAGAGTCCAAAACGTGAAAAAATCGAAAATAAAAAACATGGATTTTAATTCAGGAAATTCCCACTAACTGTTTATCTTACGATAAAACCAAATGAATGTTTGCGATCACATTAATTTAAACTTTGATATCTAGTATGAAAATTTGCGTTAAAAATCTGTTCACTTGGAATAATTTCCTGATTTTCACCAAGATTGAGTAAATTATGGGGAATTCTAAAAAAAAAAATAATAATAATACCGATGAATGTATATCTAGAAATACGCGTACTGGATCTCATAGATTGATCTTTCTTAACGTTGTTGTGAAATATGATACCGATGTAGTTAACCGTTTTCCAGAAAACCTGAAAGCTGAGCGTGTTAACACTTTTCCGCGCCAGCCTCAGCGACTCCTCTTAAGAGTATTTTTTTCATCGTTCAAAACCACCTCACATTTTAATAACATAGATAGATACATCACGGAGTATGTACCAGATAAATCCTCTGAGCAATAAAAGAATAATCCAGACTCTTAACTTCCAAACTCTTCATCAAAACTTCGCTTCTTACGACGTCTCCTTACATCTTTTTAAAGATCCGACGTGAGTTTAAACTCCAAACGTATTTTCAATTTTAAAAAGTTTCCCCTGCTGTGAGTAAATGTGTTTTTTGTTTGAGTTCGGTTTGGTTGTTGATTTAGCCGCCAGGCTTCGCCCATCACAGGAGTTTACTTTGGGAAACTTGTTACGCGTCTCTGTTTAGCCCGGGGGATCCCCGAGAATACGTCGCGCGCGCCATCTGTTGAGCGGCGCGGGGACTAGGCGCACTACAGTGTAGGCGGGGCATTGATATTAAACGTCTAGAGTAGGCTAGATCCCTGGCATTGGTCCACTTCCGTGACAATTTGAAGACATCTTGAAATTACTGTTTGCATGTTAAGTAGATGGGAGCGATTCGTAGCACAAATATTTTTAAAGATGGCCGTCAATTTGACAGTGAGCATATTAGTCTTTAACGACTAATGATTACTAAATTCCCTTTTGCAATAACTTCTTATTGTTTCTGTATATTCATTATCATGCTGCAAAAGCTAAAACCATATAAAACAATCCAGTTTGAAAAAGCATAAATTAAAACGCCAAATCGCCATTTTGAAATGGTTAGATTGTCGCTTCAGTTTGCTACGCTCGCGTCTGTGCGGTCGTATTGGAGACTGCATATCTTGCCTATACTATAGATGTTTATTATCAATGGGCTGCACTGACACGCGCGCCATCTGTTGAGGGGAGTGAAGACTAGGCGGACCCAATGATATTTAACATCTTTAGTAGGCTAGATCCGCAGTCTCCAATTCGTCCGCACAGGCGCGAGCTTAGCAAATTGAAGCGCCAATCTGACCAATTCAAGATGGCGATTTGGCGTTTCATTTTTTACTTGACATTATGTTTAAAATGCGTTTAAGTATTTTTCTGGATTGTTTGATATGGTTTTAGCTTGTGCAGCATGGGAATAAACAAACAGAAACAATAGGAAGTTTTGTTTAAGGAAATTTAGTAATCATTTGGTGTTAATGGCTAATATGCTCACCTGTCCTACAAATCGTTACAACCTAATTCAACATACAAACTCACTAATTCAAGATGGCTTCTTATTGTCACGCCAGTGGACCAATTACTGATGATCTAGCCAACTATAGATGTTAAATATCATTGAAGCGTACTTCATACTACATACATACATAATACGTACAACAGCAACCTCGGGCGTGGTCAGGGTAGAGTGGGTGACCGCTCTGTCCTGAAACTCACGTATACCGCTGATTAGAGCAGACGGAGGGTTCGAGAGCTAGTGTAACGGCTTCGTTCTCCTCGACATCTGCTCGGTAGTCCGGGATAGTGGAGAAACCTATATGACTCTCAAGGCTACACCGTCCTTTCGGATGGGACGTTAAGCCGTTGGTCCTCTTAGTACACTTTCCCTTTCCCTTGACGACCTCTCGGACGACGATGACAATGCCTTAAATGACGATGACAAAGACTATGACGACCGCGACGTGAGAACCCCACCCTTTCCTCCCCCTACACGTAGCTGATTCTGATCTTCTGACCAGCATATTTCCCCCCCTCCCCGATATCCCCTAGGCTAGAGTGGTGCTTTATGACCTAACGGTTGACGCACCCTTAATGTAAATTAAAAAATATATATTGTGGAAATAGTAAACTTAGCAGTGGCGTTAGTTCTGGTTGGAAGAAAAAACGTGATATTTAACTTTTCTCACATTGTCTTTTCCAAGCAATTTAGTTTGTCACCCTAAAAGTCGGTTCTTCTGTTCCGCTCTCACATGTGTCCTATTCCCTCCTACCTCGTTTCCCTGTGTTTCCATTAAAGTTTATTGTCTGCAGTTTTGTGAATGTTTCACGGCAACTGTCTCGCGCGGGACACCCTAGTGTACATATTATAACACGACTGCTAGGCGGGTGTCACTGTGAAGCACTAAGCTTGTAATATTTCTCACATAATGTACTTGGGAGGTGGACGTGGATTGTTTGCAAGCCGACAAGTAAAGCTCGTACTACACTGAGTTTGAACAGACGGTTTGATAAATAGATGGCTCAATAATACTGTACATAAGGGGAACGAAACTTCAGCTCGACAAAACAGATTCTACTACCGTTCTACATCGTTATATGAAACTATTCCTGCTGATGTGAAGATTTCCAGACATTTAAATGTTGATGTTAGGAACCATTTTAAAAATTATAAGTACACACTTGAAAAACAATGTTAAACAAGTTATAACTTAACTTTGCCACCAATTATTTATTGTTCATCGTACTGATCACTCTTTACTATCTACTTTAATATTATTTGTAAATTTATTTCAATTGTATTTTATAATGTGGTTGAGAGATATAACTAGGCATAGCAAGTCTACGACGACCATGACAACACGAACGGTGACAAATGACCACGACGTGAGAACTCCCCTTTCCTCCCTCTATTCTTTTCTGGTTCTGACCAGCATGGGAATTTCCTCCCCATATCCCCTGATATCTCCTAGGCTAGAGTTGTGCATTATGACCTAACGGTTGACCCGCCCTTGATCTAAATCTGAATTTAAAAAAACATCGCTCGCAGCCACTATCTTTATTAAGGGCGGTTAATCACAGCCCTCGTGCACACTATGGTACAAGAGTTATGCGGATCCGGGTCTGTCGCATGTCTGGTTGTAGTTAGTGAACACAGCTCTAATTGAAAACTGCTCAGAGTATTAGGAATAATTTTATGAAACATGCAAAGAGGAGGAGGAAGGATTCATTAGTGAGCGGAAGGACGACCACGCGATTCTCTAAGGTTCAAGTTAAAACCCTTTCAGGACCGAATTAAATTGGTCAAAATAAATTTATTTTAATTAAGCAAAATTTTCGAACCCCTTATTTTATTCTAAGATTTTTAGCGTTTTTCAAATATTATTTATCGTGTTTTTTTTTTAGGAATTTTGCTAAATTGAAAAATTAGAATTTAAGCTACATTAATTTAAGTAAATATGTAAATTATGAACATTCCAAAAAAAAGATCTTTTCTGATTTTTTATATCTCAAATAGTAGCAATACAAGAAATAGGCCTATATTACTTTTCCATATCAAACCAAATTTTTTCCATTTTTAGCCTTTTTTGCAGATTTGTATTTTCAATCTTCTCTAAAGAAGGCACTTTTCGTCCAATCGGGATGGGAAAAAATATTTATTTTCAATGGAACCAGCCACGGTTTGAGGGATTAAAGGAGAAGTTCTCACGTTGCGGTCGTCATCGTCTGTTATCAGTGCTAGCCAAAACGCGTGTAAATCTGACGTGTTCGGTTTTGATCGTGAAACATAACACACGCACAGACGGACGGACAAGTGATGCTTTTACAAGAGCTTTGCCTCCTATTTATTATTGGATGAGCGAAGCGAAGACTTCAATTTCACCAAATCCTCAAAATTTAGCTCCATGTTGTTTTTTTTTTGTTTTTTTTCTGTCTGTCTGTTTGTTCGCACTCTACCGGGCAAACGGCATATGCGATCTTGATGAAAATTGGAGGGGACCTTTGAAATCTCTGAACTTAGAGGTGTATTGTTTTTGGGTACAATCGAAGAAATATTTCTCATGAATATCGTACTTTTACGATTTTTTTCGATTTTTAGTGCGATATTTTCGGGACATTTGGGCCGATTCTGACCAAACGGGTGGGGCTACAACGTTCATATTTCACATGGACATTAAGGTAATGGTGATTTATTGCTTTTTGAAAGAAGAAGTTGAAAAATTACCCGCATTCATAGAATAAAGGTTTAAATATGATTTTTTTTTTAGACTTATAATAACAATTAACAAGTATCAATAGAAACTTCACAACAATCACCTACAATGCATTCAAAAAGCACTTGCAAAGGAAAAAGTGGTCCTACGCTAACTAAAAACTGACAAAAAAGCTCATTTATCAACGAGGCGGGACTTAAGCATTTCCTTATCAGTACTGATTTAATTACAGAAAATTATATATAAATAAATTCCATGAATTAAATGTGTACCGATAATAATATTTAAAGATTTATTCATGAATAATATACAAGAAACTTTTTTTTATTTATTTTAAGAAGGTTTTTATGAGATTTTACTATAAATTGATTGATGGATTGGATATTGCTCAACGTCTCATATTAATGCTCTTTGGTATTCGAGACGATGAGTGGTGATAGATGAGGAAGAAGTATGAACAGAAGGGAGGCGGGGAAACTTGGTACCGGCACGTAGCCTACTCCTTTCTATAAGTACCAAGGGGACCAACGGCTTAACGTCCCATCCGAAAGGACGGTGTAACCTTGATAGTCATAGGTTCCTCCACCAACCTGGACTGCCGAGCAGACGTCGAGGAGAACGAAGCCGTTACACTAGCTCTCGAACCCTCCGTCTGCTCTAACCAGCGGTATACGTGAGTTTCAGGGCAGAGCGGTCACCCACTCTACCCCTGACCACGCCCGAGGTTGCTTAACTTCGGTGCTCGAGTGGGAACCGGTTAAACGACCGCGGCTAAACCGCTTCATCACTATAAAACTACGTTATTTTGGCTGGTTTAAATGTTGACGGTGGTGCTTTCTCTATAGGCGAGGTTTTAATTGGAATCGTAATGAAACTGACCTTTGACATTCAGAAGGGTTTCTGTGAAAGAAATGCGCTCAGGGGTATTTCAGTTTTTTCCCTTCTAGAGGCCGGGTGACCTTTCATGGCTGTAAGCGTAAAACAGTTGTAAGTATTTAGAGCTGTACGGAAGGCGTTATTTACAATGTTAAAGAAGACATTTTTTAAATTTAAATAAATATTTAATTTTGATTTCGAACTTGTTTTAACATTTTTAATAATTAATTGAATATAAGGTTTTTAAGCATAAAGCTTTGATTGCTTTGATTGCATTTAAGCTTTGAGGACATAGTTATTGAACGAAATAAATTGTTCTTAAAGTTTGCCCCGACTGGGGATAACTCGATATTATAAATACCTTCGTTTTTCTGTTTATAGAAAATTTGTGATAATTTTTAAAACATATTTTCGGTGGTTTGTAAAAATACTTGTTTTACAACAAAGTCGTATTTTAATATTGTTTTCACATGTTTACAGCTAAGATTAATTTCTCTTCAGACTTCTTGTATTGTATAATTAAATCAAAAGCCTACTTTAACACAATCTTGGAGATATCTTATCAATTTGGTGTTAAAGGAGGTAATTAGTCATGAAAACACATTGAATTATATATTTGAGACATTATTATACTTAATCCGCAAAAGAATGCAAAAAAAGAAATCGGACAAAAGTTATTATATCGTGAGTGTATGAAGTATTACGGCAGAAACGTCCCCCGTCTAGGCCCGGGGTAGATTTGGTCCAGAGCATGGCTCTGTTTGTTGTAAAGTACCATCTTGCAAACATCAGCTGAACAGTAGGAGAGTATTTAACTCTCCGAAACTAGAGGCGAGCTCTGGCAATCGTTGTCGTGGACCCCTCCCCCTTCCTTTGACGACACCACGACCGATGACAAAGACGATGACGACCGCGACGTGGGAACCACCCTTTCCTCGCCCTACTCCTGGCTGGTTCTGACAGCATGGGCCCCTCCTCCCCATATCCCCTAGGCTAGAGTGGCGCATTGTGACCTAACGGTTGACACGCCCTTAAACTTATTGAAACAAATCAAGCAGCAGGAACGAAAGTTTGTTTCGAGTGAACTTCCTCGTTGCTATGACAACCAGTGTCTATGTCGTCACGGCTTATAATGTCCTAGCTATTTCAGACTGAATTAGACGGCTCAATGTTTCGGTCAAGATGGATTGAGATCAAGTACAAAACACAATCAATATCTGTATAGGTAATATCTTATACAATTCAGAAAACAAAATGTCCATCCTGGCCGGGGTTCGAACCCGGGTCTCCCACAATAATATAAAATAAATATAAATTGTATTTAGAGTCCACCCACTCAGTTATATAACTGATTTTCAGTGGGGGACTTTAAATCAAAGCGACCAAGCCAACCCTGTAGGCCCCGACGCAATCGACGAGACAAACCAAGTAAGGCGCCAACCTGGAATGTGGGAGACCCGTGTTCGAACTCCGGTCGAGGAGGACTATCAATTTCTGAATTCTATTAAATATTAATATCTTATATACAATTCCGAAAATAAAATACCGACCCGGGTTCGAACACCGGTCGGGATGGACTAATCATTTCTGAGTTCTATTGAATATCATCAATTGGGAGTTTTTCCCGACTATCCAGTCGAGATACATAAATAGCCCACTTCCTTAACATTGATTATATTTTGTCCTAGAATTCAAGGAATCCTGATTCTTGGAGGTAACATTGAACAAGGTCTGCTGGATCTCCGCCTAGCGGAGGATCGTCTAACTCTCTAGGTTAGGTCGTCGCAGCAGCGAATTAGAAGCCATTCTGGGCCTAACTTTTTGTAACGCGTTATGGCCGACCATGTGTTATTCTTGACATGCTCTTTTAAAATTGTCTTTTTATAAGTATTAAATACGAAATATGCCGGGTTGTGCAGCAATTAATTGTACAGGACAATCTGATGAAGAATTTAGACTTATCGATCCACTGTTTCATCAAGAAGACGGGCGAAATGGCTCCAGTTTAAAAGACGGGACAACTGGACTGTCAACTTCTGATTTCAAGACTGAGGTTAGTTTTCTTTTAAAATACTTTGGCCTTACCCACCTAGGACCAGTTATTATTGTCTAGGCTATTGACCAGGCTTATTTAAATGTTTAGGTTTTTGCTCCCATGCCAATTGAAGGGCTAGGCCTAGGGCCTAGCCTAGGTCCCAACCTTAAGTATTTTTAGGTTACGTTCGTAAGCCTAGGCCTTTGTGTAGGGGCCTAGGCCTATCCAATATTCAATGCCTAGCCTAGGCCCTAGGGATTGGATACACAAAGGCCTAGGCTAGGTCTAGGCCCTACGCCAACCCAAAGCTAGGACTGATCTTAGTACACGCAAATGGGGCCTAGACCCAGGCGACGTAATTTTGTAATAGCTAGGCCTTATTTGATTTACAAAACAGTCCTAGGCCTAGCCCTATGCCTAGGGGCCCTAGGCCTAGGCCTAGGCTTAGTCCCCCTAGGCATAGGGCTAGGCCTAGGCTTAGGCTTGGCCCTACATAGATAGACTACTAGGCCTACTACTACTATACTAGAATAATAGATCTGCATATATGATAGGCCTATGCCTTAAGTTAGGCTGTATAGGCCTAGGCTTATATTTTTTTGTCCGATTGTAGGCTGTAGGCCTAGGCCTAGCTGAATGTCACACTAAGGTACACCTTAAGACGGAGTGTAGACGATATGTTGGACATAAAAATTTGCTGTGTACATAAAATCGTTCGTTGGGAGAGGCCAATCGCCTTTTCCATTTTTGGCGAAACTCCATTTCGGTTAAAATTCCTTTGTAGGTACTATTTGAAATAGAAACGTTAGGCCTTTGGTTTTGTGGTGTTGTTTTTTCACATCTAATGGTGTATTTTTGAGTATTTCTGTGACAGAAATGAATGATGATTTATTTGGACCCCCCCCCCCCTAACCGTGCCGCCAACCGAATAAGTTCTGTGTTATGTGTACCGTACATGGTATAGCTGATAAGGCTAACCGCTATGCTAACCGACTGTCAAATGATGCTTGTATATCTAGGCTTGTAAGATTTCATTTCATTTATTTTTTTCAGATAGGCCTGCAGCCTGGAGATTCTGAGACGTCCAACCTTCACACCCTGACCACAACTATTTCAAGATGAAGAAAACAGATACGCCTACAAAATGTCCAGGTTTGTACAGTTCTACGCTTTAGCACTAGGTGATCAATGATGCTTTATTAGCTCATGGGTCAACTTTCCATGTTACTGGGTAGTATAATAGGCCCACGGATACTCTGTCTGAGCTCGGCACTCATCAGGTCACTGTAATGCGAGCCCTGATGCATGTTTTCAGCAATATGAGCTAAACGGTAGTGGGTTGAATTTGTCCAGCACAAGTTACAAAACTTTGTTATAAGTTGCGCACAAAAAATATTGCTTGCCTTCCACCTTGCTATAGTAGGGGTGGTACATGTAAACGTTAACCGATTTTCCCCTATTTATGTTGAAGGGTGCATCCCGCTGAACTGGATTTGCTCAAGAACCAAATCGTTGTTCATAGGCCTATATATGCATGAGCGGCAAAGTGGTCTTAAATTATGAAAAAGTAAATGCTCCTGTAGGCCCTACACTTACATTTTAAATATAGCAATAGCAAATAGCGATAGCACAATTATAATGCACTACATAATTATTATGTCATTTCATGTCACGAGTTGACACTGGTTTCTAGGTGTAGGGCCTATTGTCCACTTGTTTAATTAATGTGCAGGTACTGGTAGGCTCTAGGCCCTAACAGCAAGAGTAACCTAAAATATGATATGGCCTAATCTTTCATGTTTTACCTTCTGTTATAGGTTCTCTCTCCAGATTGTGAATGTGAGGCCAGGCCTCCCAACTCTGGCGCAGTGAGCTTCTCCAACAGGAACGTACACCTGCAACGCGCCCCAGGTGCTAAAACTGCCCTATGCAGCACCTATCAGACGTCCACCACTGAAGCCACAGGCGTCACCCACCGCATCCTCCATCATCACAACAACACTGCCTCGCTTCCAATGTGGTCTACCAACTTAATGCCCTCAGTGTCCAACAGAATATGTAGGCCTCACCTCAAACGAACTGAGAACCCGCATGACAGCTAGCCCCCCCCCCCCACCCAAACTGGTAAACCTGCTGCCCAGCATAATGTTGAACAATTACCTGTCTTTTAAAAGAATTTCATTACCATAATCATCAAGGCGCTTCCCGATGACTACAAGCAGTTGAAACTCAGAAACTGGGAACTGTCACCTCATACCACCAGGTCCCGCCAGCTTCCTAACCTGACCAACACACAGCAAGCGTGCCCTCTGCGTAACTCTGGATGTGCCGCAAATGTTGATCCTTACTTTTTTGTGTCAGAAAATGAATATTTCTACTTAAATTTTTGTACCAACAGTACAGTAAAGCAGCAGGTAAAAAAACATGAAATATTGGGTAATAAATTGCAAAAAGTTTATAAAATTTGAGTGAAATTTGAACATGCGACCCTCAGCCACTACTCCAAAGTGAGCGATAAATATTGCGAATTTTGACCACTACGCCCCTATATAAGTTGCAGGTTTGCACATAGGCCTACGTTAGTTAATAAAAGATTGTTGTTAATGTTTTCCTTATCTAGAAATTCTCTTTTAGTGCTAGAATAATTTGTGTCATTTGGGACTGGTATTTGCTTGCACTTTTTATCATCTGGACAAACATCGCCAGAGACAATTCGGCCACTTTAGGATATTGTTCAGGAAGGATATGCTAATGTCTATCTGACAACATTTCCACATTTCACATTCATGTTCCTACATAGGCCTAAGTTGGCCAAAGTAGCTACTATCAGCAGACATTCTCTCTATATGGCACATGTATTGCCAGTTCATTAAAAAAATGGGTAATAGACAATTTACTCTGATGGACAACCACACTATCCTTCCTAAACAACCATCTAAAATTTTACAATCTTTAGGGTGAAAATATTGGTTCAAAAGATTCCAGAATAAACCTTCGCATTCCGCATTGAAGCTTGATTTGACAGTGCATTCAATCAGCCTTATTGGGTCATTATGTTAAAATTTTAGCATTTATTGTACGAAATACTATTAGGATGTTTTACGTACTTTTTTATCACAAAAAAATTCCTGTTACTTAAATAAGATTATGAGCCCTGTAAAATTGCCATCACCATCTCATAATGTTAGGTGTAGTGTAGGCATGGCATAGGCCTACTGTAAAATCAATATTTTTTAAATTTGCAATCTGATAATAGTCCAGTCCAGACATCAATCATCCACATAATCACAAAAATAATATGTAGGCCTACAATTAAAATAAATTATGTTGAAATGCATGTTTATTGATTCACTGATTTAGCCTGATGATTTTTGCAATGTATTGTGAGTATTTTCAAAATACAGATGTATTTTTGTATTTCAAATACAAACTTGTCAATGGATTTGTATTTGTATCTAGTATGTATGAAAATACTGAGTTTTAAAGTATTTTGTATTTCAAATACAATTTGTTAAATATATCTCTGGTTATACCTGTATTATGTATGTCAAAAAGAATAAAGGACTTAGCCCCTATCTACGTAAAATTATTAATTTGTATAAATATTTGTATATAGTACCTAGTCCAGGCCTACATTTTCTGTAGGCCTATCCTTTTGTTTAGGCCAAGAGTTTAACTTCTCATAGCTAGGCTTAACATTTGAAGGCATGCTATTTCTTGTTATGTACTATTCATTAGCCAGCGTTTAGCCGGTTCCCACACAAATACCGAAGTTTAAGCAACGTTTGGGTTGTGGTCACAGGAGAGTGGGTGAATGCTCTGCCCTGAAACTCGCGTATTCCACTGGCTAGAGCAGATGGGGGGTTTGAGAGCTAGTGTAACAGCTTGTGTTCTCCTCGACGTCTGCTCGGCGGTCCAGGTTAGTGGAAGAACCTATATGACTGTCAGGTTACACCATCCTTTCGGATGGGAGTAAAGATGTTTGTCCCCTTTGTACTTGTCGAAAGGAGTAGGCTACGTGCCGGTACCGTGTTTACCCTCTACCTTTATATTCATACTTCATCCTCATCTATCACCACTCATCGGCACTAGGGCCTATCAAATCAATTGTTATATGTATTATATTAATAAAGGTCCTGTCAATTTGCAGTTGCAGGATACAACCACTAACCACATCCATTGTCAATAATCTATTCAGCTTTTGTAGTAGGCCTACTGTATTATCATTGGAATTAATATTATGCAGCAATAAAGTAGGCTTATCCCAATCCTGCCACCACACCATCCTTTTTTATGTTGGCTACGTTGGCTGAACCATATTTTATTGGATCTCTGGATATCATAACTCTGCCTACCATACTCTTTTAAGCGAAGACGAAATTTTTTGCCAAAAAGAAGGTGGGAAGACAGGATTTGGCCTATTATTCATAAATCATAAAAGTCCTGTCACTTAAATAAGATTATCAGCAAATATAGTGAGCCTTACTTATTAAGTAAGCTGTTGAGTAACTTAATTGTAAATTTAAAAAAAAAATGCTAAGTTAAGATAAAATGTTAAGTAGCCTACTTGCCACCATGTACCATACATATTTGCAAGGTATAAATAAATAAAATAAAAAATGTAGAGCCTTATAATAAATAAATACAATTAAAACCTTACTTCCAAGTCTACTCCTTATTAAACACTATTATTATCACATTGTGTTGCTTTGGGTACAAGGCATGTTGGTAATAAATTATCAGAAACGGGCTTTTAGAAATAAAATTTTAAAATCATAAGAAAAATTGCTCATGGATATACACATCACACTATAACATAGGGATTTGAAATTATTTTATTTTGTTAATTACTTTACAACAAATTACTAGCTTCATTATTATTGTGTGTCAATTTTTCTTATCTCGAATTTCACGCGATTCTTTCTGGCCTCTATATCGTTATTTTGTGATCAAGTTTTAGGGCGCGCTATAAATAGATGTTCACTTTGCTTTTAAAATTCCCTCTATTTCTCGTGTATAGGCCCAAAATGGCCGCTATACATTGTGGAACGGGTTGCGACGACCTAACCTAGTGGCCACACGAGCGAGTTAGACGAGCCTCCGCCAGGTGGCGGAGATGTAGTAGACCTTGACATTGAACAGTCTAGTTCAGGCTACCCTAGAGCATTCGCTAACATGTTTCTGAATACAGAGTCGGTTGAGCTTCTGTTGTGTTTAGCAATATGCAAATGTGGGTGTTGTTCTGTGCGCTAGAACCAACAAGGTCGTTAGCGGGAGGGGTGGTGGTGAGGAGTTGGGTGGGAAGGGGGGGGGAGGTGCTAGCCTAGCCAAGGGCGAGGCTTGAGGCTAGGCTTGGACCTTAACGCACATCCAGTGCAGTTATAACAGTTGGTTTACAAATCAGGACAACAAACAAAACTATAACTACATAGATGCATTCAAAATGATGATTTATATCTTTTTTGTAACAAAAATGCAACAACAATGTATTATAAGACAACCATTTGTTAGAACGTATTAAAATTCTGTAATAAAATGTAGAATGAACTGAAGTAAAATTATTAAAATAGAAATTAAGGGGGAAAAAAGGAAAACAGAAAATCAGAAAACGAAAAGAAATTACTGCTTTTTGACAATACCACCCAAACAAAGATGAGATTAAATGCTAAAAACTGGCAAATAATCGAACTTCCGTGGATGAAAACACTGAACACAAACTTCATTTCTCTGTACAACACATAATTATTTTAAGAACAATACATTGTAGTATATTTAAAAAAAATAAAAATTGAATACATGTTTTTATAAATTTTACGATATTTCTAAGATCACATATTTTGAAATAACGTGGATTTGAAGTTCCCAAATGTATAGGTCTTCTCTAATCCCATGTAATCCACATCAAATCCCCCAATTTGTCCCCCCCCCCCCCCCCAGAAGGGTCCACCTACCTACCTGCCTTCAAGCAACCACCATCTCACAACTGGAAGAAATGCTATTTAAGGGAAAGGGTTTTAGACCTATCAGGGAGAAAGAGCCTGGATTAGCCCGGGGTGAATGAAACAGGGGGGGGGGGCTAATCCCACAGGCTGTCTGGATTGCATTCTGTCTTTCGTCTCCAGAAATCCCCGCGGCTTAGTTCCGCTAGATCGGGAGAAAATAGATTGGATTTTAGGAAAGAAACAAATTAACTATTGGCTGTGAGTTTCTTGCGAGTCTGCGTGCGTGTGTGTGTGGAGTGACCCCGGATAAACCTTGGGCTAATTAATTAATTTATATTTTTATTAATTAATAATTTAATAATTTATGTATTTCCTTGTATTTATTTATTTATATTTATTTGTTATTTTCTGTTTTATGTATCTCCTTTTTTTTTAAACACCATCGTTATATAAATCCCTATCAAAGCGAAAGATCAGCTTGTACTAACTGGTTAAAAATTCGTCGTAACTTAAAGGCACCATTAAGTATTTTATACCCTAGGTTCAAATCTCCTTGAACACACACAACAACCCCTCTCTCTCTCTCTCTCTCTCTCTCTCTCTCTCTCTTCAAACATGGTGGCTGCGAGAAGGCGGGATCTGATTTGATTTTCCACTTTAGATTCTTTCTATAAACTACACGAACTTTACAGGTTACCAGGATCAACTTTCATAAATTACATTACTTTCCGTTTCCTTACCAGATTTAAGAGCAACATCTTCTCCACATGTTTTACGTGTCCCGCGTAGATAACGCGTCTCCTATGTGTGAACTAGTATAGAGTGTTGTACTTATTGGATGAGCAAAGCGAAGACTTCAATTTCACCGACCCTCCCAAAAAAATTAGCTCATATTTCTTTTTTTCTCTCTCTGTCTGTTTGTTTGCTCTCTACCGGGCAAACGGCATATGCGATCTTAATGAAAATTTGAGGGGACCTTCAAAATCTCTTAACTTAAACTTGCTACGTTTTTGGGTAAAATCGAAGATTTTTTTTTTTATGAATATCGTACTTTAAAAAAAAACGATTTTTAGTGCGATATTTTCGTGACATTTGGGCCGATTGTGACCAAACGGGTGTGGCTTCAACGTTCATATTTCACAATGACATTAAGATAATGGTGATGTATTGCTTTCTGAAAGAAAAGTTGAAAAAGTTAGCCAGAATCCATAGAATAAAGGTTTTAATATGAGTTTTTTGAGGTTTATAATAACAATTAACAAGGAACAATAGAAACTTGACAACAATCACCTACAATGCTTTCACAAAGCACTTGCAAAGGAAAAGTGGTCCCATGCAAACTAAAAACGTACAAAAAAGCTCATCCATCAACGCGGCGGGTCTTGAGCGTTTTCCTAGTACTTATTATTTGACAAGGGAGCGTAGCAAAGTCTAATAAGCAACTCAAACCTCACTAGATCTGTATTTTGTCTGTGAGTGAGTGACTTTGCTGCAGAACGGCTGAACGTCTGAACAGATTGAGCTGAGATTTTAAACAGACATCCAGTACACATATTTAGCATCCAGTTAACATTTTAAACAAAATCTGTTATGATTTAAACTCACAATAAATAAATAATTGGTTTCGTCGATTTTGGATTTAGTTCAAAAGTCCAAAATTTACAATGTTCGTGAATTGTTCTGGCTAATTGCAACAAACAGTGATCTGCCTACGAATGTGGTCCCCGCGGCTTCTATGCTTTGATCACCAAACTCATTACAAACTTTGTATTGTTTTCTGTACTAGTGTTATATTGTAAAAATGAAGGTTGACGCGCCCTTAATCCAATTATTTTTTAAATTAAACTTGCAGGAATAAATTGAATTGAAAATTGAAATTGAAATTTCTTTGAATTGACATTTGACAACTAAGCTAAGTTTAATTACGTCGCGTTATTCCTGGCGAAACGAATTGCTATTTGCCAACTGCCAAACGACCGCCAACTGCCATCTGCCAACTGCCAAATGTGTCCTATTCTCTCTTTAAGTGTTATTTAAAGTAATTAATGTTTTCAATTAATTTTATGTGTAATTAAAATGAGTTTTCAGTTATTCGTGATTCTACAAATTAAACTTGAACTTATCATTGTCTCTTTTATTTTCAGGTAAGTTGTCTGGTGAAGATACTCTCGTAGATACTCAAGATACTTGTAGATAGCCACGGTGACCTTGGCAGACTGTGAGTACTGTCTTCTATTTTGTAAACGATCTGATGTTCCGTTTTAAATCAATGCTCATTTAAAATATATTGTTAAAGAACTGCAGAATGATCGTATGATTATCATTGGTGTTTGTTATTAGGATCAAGTTAATAATACTAATTTAAGCCTGTAAAGGGTGCAATGCACACCTCTTTTTAAATTGTCTATATCTAGGTTTATTGGAGAAAGCATGATTATTGTGAAAGGATTTAAAACCAATCTGCAGTCAGGATTGCCGGTCTCAACGGGATTTGAACCTCGGACCTCCTGAATCAGAGTCGCGCACTTTACGCTCGAGTCTAAACTTTTGGCGCGGTACTTGATACAGATGAAAATGTATTGTTTACGCGAAGACAATCATTCAAACTCTAATTAACCATCATGACACGATTAACACTCAATTCCGGACGAAGTTAAAAAAAAGCCAAAGACAAAAACAATCAAGTCCTTTTATAAAAATCAGACTCCCTATAAAGAGCTTAGGCTCGTAGTAGTAAAATAGACAACTGTTAACCATGAGGTCACATGGCTCAAAGAAGTCAATGCGTATGTGTGTGTGTTAATTTTGTCTGAAGGTTTGAAGGTTTATTTCATGCTTGATAATACTTATTTGTCATCTCGAGTAAGGCGAGATGTCGCACTGTCGCGATATGTCTCTGCAATATACTATTTTGTACCATTAAATGTAGTAACACGAGTAACAGCAAATTTATTGAAACTTATTTATAAATAAGATTTATATTTTAAATCTAAGTATTGCGTTATAAAGATCTCAGGAGGCGCAAACAGTTTGTAGGGACGAAACTGTTTATGAGGCTTCGGAGACGAGTTTAGGCGCTCATCTTTCTGTTTTTTTCTGGATAAACGGTTATAACACCGTTATCAAATTCCACGCTTATATTAATAAACAATAAATCTATTTTATCCACTACGCGTATTCCTAAATTAGTTCATTAAATTTGAATTAAAAATTAGTGAAATCACCGTAATTTACTCAATTTTGGTCAATTTCGGGTATATATTCCAAGTGTACAGATTTTCTCAACTCAAATTTGCGTAATTTGACAATTTAATTTTTTGTTTCGGTAGTAGTAAGAAAGTAAATCACCCGCATGCTGATGCTCTCCGTACTGCGCGAGCGCTGTCTGGTCAAGCACAGAGTATTGCAACGATCGACCCGGCACCTCCACCAAAATCAGTATTTTCGTTTTACTTAATTAAGGCTGTTGTAATCAGGGTAGGGTCAAAACCTTAGAAGTCCATGAAAGTTGGCTGAATGAAAGAGTACCTTTAATTAAACAGCGAAATTTTTTTTTTTTTGGTCGGGTCATAACCTCACTATCGACTTTTATATGTCGTTTTTTTGACAATAGTGTAGCCAGCACAGATAGTGCAAAATTAAATTTTGTGAATCTATTTTCTGGATATAGTTTCTTAAAACCTTTAGCTACAACTTCAACTATAAGGACAAATAGATTTCTGAAATATCAGTAGGTGTAAGATTTTTTTTGCCAGACGATACAAAAATCAAAAAAATTAATATTTGTACCGTTTGACAAAAAAAATCGTACACCAACTGTATTTTCAGAAATCTATTTGTCCTTATAGTTGAAGTTGTAGCTAAAGGTGTTAAGAAACTGTATCCAGAAAACCGATTCTCAAAAATTAATTTCGCAATAACTGTGCTGGCTACACTATTGTCAAAAAACAACACATAATGGCCAAAAGTTAGGTTACGTCCCGCCCCCTCCCCCAAAAAAAAAAAACTAAAAAAAATCCTGTTTTAAGTAAGGCCCTCTTTCATTCAGAAAACTTTTCAGCCATGTTTCTTCAACTTTCAAATTATCGGGCAGAGGTGGTACAATAAAATATAAGTTAATTATATAGATAACAGTTTCCCGTGAAAATGAGCCTAAAACTTTCTCAATTTGGAAATATATGTGTAATAAAAGTTTCTTGATTTTTTTTTGGGTGGCGTATTTTAAACTTTTAACTATAATTTATGTTATTGGTGTAATTACCAAAGAGGTAGTGTAGCCGCGGACAACCTCTAACGTCTCTATTTTTCTATTTTTGGCGAAACTCCTTTTCAGTTGAAAGTCCTTTAAATGTGAAATAGAAACGTTAAAGATTTGTAGGTATTTTATGTTTTGTATTTTGGAGTATTTTAGTGAAACACATGATGATTTATTTTGGAATCGCCCCCCACCCCCTCAAAAAAAGAAGTTCAGGAGTAGTTAGTATTGCGCCACCTAAAAATTAATCAAGAAAGATGAATAACACATATATTCACAAGTTGAGAAAGTTGTAGGCAATTTAATTAAATGAAAAACATTTATTTAATATATTGAGAAAGTACATTTCGGAGGGTAAAAGGTTACTGTCTCGGTGGTCTGGTTGGTTAAGGCGCCTACCTGGAATGTGGGAGGCTCGGGTTCGAACCCCGATCAAAATGGATTTTTTAACTTATGAATTGTATTAAATATTTACAATTCCACCTACTTGACTATTTCCCGACCAACCAAATTGCAAACACGATGGCATGCTTTAAGAACAATATTATTATATTTTATTATTATCACAGTTGTTTTCCAACACAGAATTTATTCATCTGAAATAAGTAGTAATAAATATATGAGAGCGAAAAAGCTTCAAGCCAACAAATATGAATAATTATAATCCGTTTTCATTCATAATAAAAAAGCTCGCATCATTTTCAATTCAAACAATTCACTAAGTAAAAAAAACGATCAGTTAATATTCAAGTCTAAAACCAACAAAGCCTGAACGTTAATCCGATAAATTCTACTATTTCTTTTATACTCTGGATTAAAAATAATCCTCTTACGTCTGGTCTGGGAGGGGATCGGAATTTTAATATCGTTTCGGTTTTCATTTGAAAACAAAGAGTTCATAACTGCTCGGATATTGTTCATTCCTGAACATTCTAGACTTTCCTGATGCGAGCGTAGAAAATACCGTGTTGTATTATTATATCAAAGTTAGCTTAATTACATTTCATGATTTTATTTTGGTTTATTTGGTAGACTTAAGGGGAATCTCTAGACCCAAATATGATTTCTAAAGAATGCGGTAAAGACGTCTGAAAAGTAAGTAGAATGTAAGAAGGGCTTAATAAAAGAGCAGATTATTTTTTTAAAAATTTTTGACGGGATATAACTTCAGAATCAACAATTATATTCAAATTACTGGACTCAATTGATCAAGTTCAAAATCGAATTGTGAGCAACGGTTTTTTGTATATTGTTACTACACTCCTTTATCTACAACGTAAATATGATTATTGGTTTAATATGGTTTGTTTCGTTGCACAATTTTTTTCGCCTGCCGGTACAATTTCAAATTTTGTATCATTTAACAGAAAAAATCGTGCAACGCCTGAAACCATAGAAAACCAATAATAATTTAATTTAGATTGTAGATAATGGAGTGTAGAAACAATATATAAAAAAACCGTTTGCTCATAATTCAATTTTGAACTTGAACAATTGATTCCAGTAATTTGAATATTGTTGATTCTGAGGTTATGTCCCGTCAAAAAAATTTCAAAAAATAATCTGTTTTAAAATTAAAGCCTTAACTTTACTTATTTTAGAGTCTTCAACTGCATTCTTAGATTATTATGGTTAGGGATGTCTAATGTATAATAATAATCATTTAGTTTATTACATTCGAGGATAGTTGGGTCGAAGACAGTACTTTAAAAAAATTATTTGTATTTACAAGGCGAATATTTGACGTTTATTAAGTATAGGGTGCGTCAACCGTTGTAATAATGATCCACTCTAGCCTAGGGGATATGGGGAGAAGTGCCCATACTGGTCAATAACCAGCCAGGTATGGGAGGAATGGGTTTTCACCGTCACGTAGTCATCGTCTTTGTCATCGTCGTGGTGTCTGATTAGTTGTCTTTCGTCTTGGAGTTTGTCAGGGAAGGGGGATGTGTCCCCTGCGACGATTACCAGAAACTCGCCTCTAGTTTCGGTTGTAAATTTCCCCTCTTACAGTGATGTCTGCGAGATGGACTTCATCTCTTCTCGTCTTTACATTAGCAGATCCATGCTCCGGGCCAGATTCTACCCCGGGCCCAGACGGGGGTGTTTCACTCAGCAAAATGTTTCTTTCGTTATCATATTTCACGCAGAAGTTTATTAACAATTAACCTATGGGATGCATAAGTCATTTAATTGATTTCCGTCTGGTAATTAGTAATTAATAATCATAGTTACAATCAGTAATCACTTCGCTTTTCGTGAACTTTGCCAGTTCATTTCAAATGTCAATAAACTTGCTCAGCTAATTCTCGAAGCGGATCACTGTGTTTGAACGAAAAGGTCAAATTAATCCTTAGCTTTAATGGGATTAATGCAAATCAAGAATCTCGTCACGGATTTAGAATTGCTTTAAACTCCTTACGCCTTGTACGTTGCCGATAAATTCGAATAACAATGGAACGCTTTTTTTTTAGAATAGGAACATAATATAATTATTTGTTCCGCTGTAACCTGTAGAACATAAAGGATAAAAACATAAATAAACATGTGAGTTCCATATAAACATAGAATTTTACACATTTGTATTAACAGTTCTTGAGTATGAACATTGTCGTCTAAAACAATCCTACGTTTTTCATAAATTTATTTTTCAAATATACTTCACAGAATCATAAACAATAATACAAACACTGTATGCCTATATTATCTTGCTTTTGAGGCCCTATTTATATATTTTATTGATTGATTAATTAATTAATAAATTTAACGTTTATCATATTCAGTTCAAAAATTGATTTACAAAGGAGGACAAAATGAAAACATTATCGATTTATCTAAAATTAAATGCACACAAACAACAATGAAGTACATATTACACTCAAAGTCATTTTAATTTTTTTACTTTTATTTTATTAAAGACACAATCTTAAAGATATTACTCAATCGACTTTTAAGCTTGTAATTACTATCGCGTTTTTCTATTTATTATTGTAACAAAATACTTATAATATTACTAATATTATACTTATAATAAATAAGTTTATAAAGAAATGTTACAATAATAAATAATAAACTAAAAATGTTATTTCTTTTAGTCAAGTCATTTTTTAAATGATACATTTTTTATGAATTCTGTGCATGCATTTTGTTTTGTGATAATAATTGTTCTGAGCAGTTGATTGATTGATTGGATATTGCTTAACGTCTCATATTTATGCAACTAGGCTAATCGAGACGAAGGGAGGGACGTAAGGGATGACGCGGGGGGACAAGGGGTGGACAGGCCTGTGCTGGTCAGAACCAGCCACAAGCGCATGGGGAGGGCAGGGGTTCCCCCACGTCGTGGTCGTCTCCGTCTGTGTCATCATCCGTCCGTGTTGTCATTGTCGTCACCGTCGGGGAGGTCGTCAAAGGGAAGGGGAAAGTTCCCCGACGACGACCCAGAGCTCGCCATTAGTTTCAGGGAGTAAAACTCCCCTAATCACGGGCCAAACCACGAGAAGGTTGCGAGTTGGAATTTGAAGGCCCTTCTGAGCAGTTTAGCTCGTTTCGAGGCTAACCGCGTTTGTGTGCGAGGCTATCTGGGTCCCTGTTGGAGGCTAGCCTGCTGTTCAAAGATAGTTCTCGCAATGTGTTCAGTAAGCTTTGATAGCGGCTGTAAAACCTGGTTGCGCTTGTGAACATAAAAACGTTGCTCGGGAAGGAATTCAATTTTCTCATCTAACCACACAGTAAAGCTGGCGTCATTAAGCTAGGTCGTGTTAACACGTACTGTAGGGGACAAGAGGAATGCAACAGAGAGAGAGAGAGAGAGAGAGAGAGTTTTTTAAATTAATTTAGATTAAGGGCGCGTCAACCGTTCAAGAGTATTAAATAATAGTAAAAATAAATTATATTAATTCGTATTAAGAGTCTTTACACACTCAGCCACAAAACTGTTTTTCAATGAGGAACATCCAATTTAAAGCCGACCAAGCCAATCCTGTTGGCGCCACCGCCATAAACAATCGAATAACGGTTAACTTGAGACCGGCATATTTAAGAAGGAAACACCGATCAATCAAGCTGGACACGATTCCACTCGCGTGCGGTGCCAGATTCAACAAGACTAGATCGGAAGTTACTTTAAATAGGTCCGCCATGCCACCGTTATCCTATTCCTGACGTTTAAAGAACGATGATAATGAAATATCACCATCCCATAGACTCAAATATTTGACAATAATTGAAACCTTTTAACTTTATCACCGCTGTCTGTTGGAAGAACTGTCACAAGTTTAACAGAGATTCTTCGGTATTACCGACCATTCATTCCGTGACTTTATTACACTGTTATGGACACTTGTTTAACGAGGGAGCGAAGAGACTTGAGTGTTTCCACTCAACTAAAACGGATCTCATTCTGTGATTCTGTGTGTCTGTGATTCTGTGTGTCTGTGATTCTGTGTGTCTGTCTGTACGTCGAAAATCAGCCCAATCGCTGAACAGTTTGTGCTGACATTTTAAACAGACATCCGGTACGAGTTTACTGAGAACTGTTAACAAAATTCAGCTAGATCCATTGTGATTTAAATCAACAATAAATAAAAATGTGATTTTTTAAAATATCGATAGCATTTGTTTAGATTATCCATATGTACTAAACACATGGCTCAATCACTCGTTTAACAACGACTTTGGCTTTTCCCTAGTTTATAATCTGAACCGGACTATGGTGCAAACCGTTGGCCATTTGGTTAAAGAGATCTTTGAAAATCAGGTCGAGGATTGCTCAATCAAAAGCAAGTGAATTTCTTCAAAAATATTTTGAGAGATCCTTTTCAATAATGGATAATTTTTATTTTTTATTTTTCCAACCCGAATCCCGAACTATAATAAACTTTCAGTTTTGTTGATTACTCGAGTGCGCGAGCGAAGAAATTAGCCATGTGCAAATTATCGTTTCAATCTTTGCGCAAGCTTGGATGAGCCGTTTTAGGTCGTTGTCGTTTTTATGTTTCTTTGGAGCGCTCTTACTACCTACTTCATCCGCTTTATCTTATTTTCTTCGTATTATCTTCATTAGGTTTATGCATTTTTTACAAAGGATTATAATGTTAACTAGTAAAATGTGAAAAACACAAAAAATTGGTTCAAACATACTTTTATGTACTTTTCTGCTATGAGAAGTGTATTTAAAAAATGATGGATTCGCTTCGCTCGCTACTCTTATCAAAAGTTTTTGCCAATTATGTAAATTACTGGTTGTCAAAAGCATGATTATTTTAATGAGTTAGCGTTTAAATCGATTTTTATTTACCGAAATATCGAATTATTTTAGATTTTTTTCTGGACCGGCACCTCCACCAAAACCACGGAAGTTTTGTATTTTAATCGGAAAACGGATTTAAATATAAAATAACATCCTAAAAGTCATTTTTTGCAATGAAATGAGTTCCACAGTTTAAATTTAATGCATTTGTAAGTTTTTTTCAAAATCTTTTTGAGTTATTTTAAAATTTATTTTGGACCGGCACCTCCACCAAACTTCTGATTTTTTTCTTTTCTCTACAAATTAATGAAAATATATTAATCGTAATCTTTAACTCATTTTCAATAATGTCTGATCACAAAACTGTCTTGCGCCGAGGAAGCCAGGCTCAGCGTTTCTTCATCTTTACCCTGCATCTTCCTCTTTCTCATTACTAGTAATTCATATTTTTAATATTATATGTAAATTAAATGTTTCTTAGCATTAGAATTGACTAGTGAAAATGAATATTACTCAAATAATGTCATTTTATACAGGCAAGTAATTAAAAAATTAAAGGGCACGTCAACCGTTTGGTTATAATGCGCCAATCTAGCCTGAAACGTTTTAAATGATCGATCATTAATATAAGTAACTATGCTCTAGTCGTCCTCGGCCCTCGTAACATCACGACGCAACAGATAACCGTAGAGTCGGCCCCTTCTCCATCGCCGCCGTTCTGAGTAATTTCCGAAATCCTAGTCCATTCCCTCGGCTAACATCGTCTAAGTGCTCAGAGTGAAAAGATCCCCTAACTGTAATGGACGCCCGAACATCACACCATTTAACCCCCGAGGCAAGTCGGGTCCGATGTTTTCAGGACTAGCCTTCCCGCGTCGCCTAGCAACCAGAGTACCGCGCGTTTAATAAAGACAAATGAACGGGGCTGAATCTCTATTTTCCTGTCACCTGGCCGACAATACGACAAATACAATGACGTGTTTTTATTGGGGAATGAAAAGTAATTTCCTATTGAAACTAGACGTGTTTTTGTGTCTGGGGGTTTCAATGTAGAGAAGGAACAAAAAGTGTTGGTTGGTTTTGTATGGCTTTGTTGGATACTTCGAGGAAATGTAACGGTTTGATGTACGGAAATGTTTTTGAGTTTCTCAAATACAAAAACAGGTAAATAAATATATAATGTGGCTTCAGTTATGTTTTACTGAGAAATTTCCTAACAGCGAAGTATTTATTTCACGATAAGGGGCCTACACAAATGTGAGCTTGGTTCTACCGAAATCTAAATTCACAAAATATTATTAGTAATATATTATCAAGTTTTGTCATTCTGAGATACTAGGGAAACGCCAAAGTCGTTGTTAAACGAGTGAGTGAGCCATGTGTTGAGTACCCGGTTACATTACTTTTCTTCCCCCTACCTTAGGCCTCCCTAGCCTATCATAGGCTAGAGAGGCGCATTATGGCCTTACAGTTGACGCGCCCGTGAACCAACTTAACTTAAAAAACTATTATGTATACGAATATAATTATCAAACTTAAATGCAAATGTTCCCGGGTACTCACCACATGACTCGCTCACTCGTCTAACAACGACTTTTGCGTTTCCCAAGTATAGTTGGCTAAAGCGCCCTTATAGCCGAAATGTGGGAGACGTGGGTTCAATCCCCTGGTAGATTGTATTTAAAAAATTATTAAACATGTTTTGAAATGCATATAACGCAGTGTAGTCCATCATCTGTGACAATACTATGGAAAACATAGCCAGTACGAAATACGTGTTAATATTGCAAGGTTTACTCAATCTACGAGCGGAATTTGGTGGTACCTTGACGTTCAACATTCAATAGACCTTGCATGGACACAGCATTTCACAACCGGGTTAATAACAAACAAAAAATAACTTTTCAAAATCTAAACCATTGTCGTTAAAATAATTTCTTATCATTGGAAGCCTATTTTTCAATTTATTATTTCTTGTAGGTTTAAATCGCAATGGATCTTGCTGATTTTGTTAGCAGTTCTCAATAAACTTGTACCGGATGTCTGTTTAAAATTTCAGCGCAATTTGTTCAGCGATTCGTCTGATTTTCAACGTACACACACACACACACGCACGCAGACTAACAACAAGCGCAGTTTAAGTTGAATGGAGAACACTCCGTTCGCTGCGCTCACTCTTTTAAAAAGGTTCTAAGTTAAGATTTGATAGCTAATCCAGGAATTACATATAGTTTCCATAACACTTTAACTTGTTAACAAAATGTATTAGAATAAATTTATAAAATAAACTTGTTTAAATTTTTGGATGAGCGAAGCGAACACTTCAATTTCACTGACCCCCGAAAAAATTTTTTTTGTCTGTTTGTTCGCACAATACCGAGCAAACGGCATATCCGATCTTGATGAAAATTGAAAGGGACCTTCAAAATCTCTGAACTTAGACGTGCCACGTTTTTAGGTACAATCGAAGAAATATTTCTCATGAATATCGTACTTTTACGATTTTTACGATTTTTAGTGCGATATTTTCGTGACATTTGGGCCGATTTTGACCAAACGGGTGGGGCTTCAACGTTCATATTTCACATAGACATTGAGGTTATGGTGATAGAGTACCGTTTGAAAGAAAAAGTTGAACAAGTTAGCCAGAATCCATAGAAATAAAGGTTTTAATAAGAGTTTTTTAGGTTTATCATAACAATTTATAAGTAAGTAACAATAGAAACTTGACAACAGTCACCAACAATGCGTTCAAAAGGCACTTGATAAGGTAAATAGATCCCACGAAACTAAAAACTCACAAATAAGCTCATCCATCAACGCAACGGGACTTTAGGGTTTTCCTAGTGATATATACTTATCCACTTTAATCAAATGGCCTCTGTTCTTCTTGTTCTTTGTGGCAGTTTATTTTATCGCCACTAGAGTGCAGCACGTATTAGAAGAGTTACTTCTCATATATTATGGTAAAGTCACTTAACCCCTTTGCCTTCAGACCCCCGTGTATGACTTAATTATTACACAGTGGTCGTTAACGCAATACAATCAGAGAAAACGACAGGAAAGCGTCACCCACATAAATTAGTATAAATAAATAAATAAATTCGTATTAAGAGTCTACCCACTCAGTCATACAACTGATTTTCAGTGGGGGACAGTAAACCAAAGCAAACAAGTCAACCATGTAGGCCCCGACGCAATCGAAGAGTGAGCGATAACCAACCAAAGATCGACGGCTCCAAAGTCACCGTTTACTAATAACTTAGTTTTTTTTTTTTAAGTTTTTGTTTTAGGGGAATGCACTTGCTTAATCCTAAATTAGGCCGCTTCGCGAACGCTTTTTTAAGTCGCTTTGATGGATGAGGTTTTTTGTAAGTTTTTAGTTTGAGTAGGACCACTTTTTCTTTGCAAGTGCTTTTTGAATGCATTGTAGGTGATTGTTGTCAAGTTTCCATTGTGACTTGTTAATTGTTATTATAAACCTCAAAAAACTCATATTAAAACCTTTATTTCTATGGATTATGTTATACTTTTTCAACTTTTTCTTTCAAAAGGTACTACATCACCATAAACTTAATGTCCATGTATAATATGAACGTTGTAGCCCCACCCGTTTGTTTAGAATTGGCCCAAATGTCACGAAAATATCGCACAAAAAATCGAAAAAATCGTAAAAGTACGATATTCATGAGAAATATTTCTTCGATTGTACCCAAAAACAATACACCTCTAAGTTCAGAGATGTCTAGGATCTCCTCCAATTTTCATTAAGGCTATTCCACCGCGTTTTTCTATTTTCCAAAATATGCTACTAAGTTAAAATATAGTGAATGGCTTTGAAACATGGCTATTTTAGAAAATCAAAAATATTTTTTCCAAATTTTTCTGATCCGTTACACGGCCCATATAGCCACCTCAAAATAATTTCAAACTTCAATTCGCCAAGGCACACCATTCAACGTACGGTGTTGTGCTTTTGTGACATTAATTTTTAACTGTTTTTCTATGGACTGACTGAGAAAAAACAGATATATTTTAACAATTGTCTTTCCAGCGAATTTTTTCGGTTGGCGATATTTTTTACCGATTTGTACCGCCAAACGAAAAAATTCGCTGGAAAGACAATTTTTAAAATAAATCTGTTTTCTCTCAGTCAGTCCATAGAAAAAAAGTTAAAAATTAATGTCACAAAAGCACAACACCGTACGTTGAATGGTGTGCCCTGGCGAATTGAAGTTTGAAATTATTTTGAGGTCGCTATATTGGCCGTGTACCGGATCAGAAAAATATGGAAAAAATATTTTTGATTTTCTAAAATAGCCATGTTTCAAAGCCATTCACTATATTTTGACTTAGTAGCATATTTTGGAAAATATAAAAACGCGGTGGAATAGCCTTAAGATCGGATATGCTGTTTGCCCGGTAGAGAGCGAACAAACAAGCAAAAAAAAAAAAAAAAACGAGCTAAATTTTTTTGGGGGTCAGTGAAATTGAAGTCTTCGCTTCGCTCATCCAATTAATAAAATATATTATGGACTTTTAATAAGTGTTTATTTGACATAACACTGCTCTTTATATATATGTTTCGACTTTTATTTAAAAATCTTTTTCAAACTGAAGGCTGGAAAGGAAAATTAACAACAATCCATATAAAAGAAGAAATAAACAAAATTACTATAAAACATATCTGCCAACACAATTTTATTGATGGAAATAAAAATAAACATGACAAAAATAAAATATATAGTAGCATATCACAAAAATTGGTGTAGATGTAAAATATTAATAATTTTTAAAAATGTACAGACCTGTATAATGTCCAATAATCATTTATTTGAAGAATTAATAACTGTTCTACTAGTTTCATTTTTCTAATATTAATGATAATTTTAGTTCAGAGGGTGCTAAAAATAAATTAAATCTGTTTGATGTTGAAACAGATAAAACAATGCGCTTGTGATCAAACATGTAAAACAAACACAATAGTTATTTGTTCAAGTTTTATTGGAAGCCATTTCATTCCAGTTGGTTGGTTGGATGTTTGCATTTCGTTTCATCATCACCACGATGCCGTACGAGACCGGTCGGCTGTTTAACAACTCTTTGCCTGGTGACTTTCTTGTTTTATTTTTTGAATGAGCAAAGCGAAGACGTCAATTTCATTTACCCCGAGAAAAATAGCTCGTTTGTTTTTGTTTTTGATTTTTTCTGTTTGTTTGCTGTCTACCGGGAAAACGGCATATGCGATCTAGATGAAAATTGAAGGGGACCTTCACAATCTATAAACTTAGACCTGCCACGTTTTTGGTTACAATCGAAGAAATATTTCTTGTGAATATCGTACTATGACAATTTTCCCGATTTTTAATGCGATATTTTTGTGGTATTTGGACGGATTCTAGCCAAACCGGTGGGGCTACAACGTTAATATTTTCAATGGACATTAAGGTAATGGTGATTCAGTACCTTTTAATAGAAAAAAATTACAAAGCTAGCCAGAATTTATAGAAAAAAGGTTTTAATATAAGCCTTTTTTAGGTGTAATAATAAACAAGTAAAATCCATAGAAACATGACAACAATCACCTACAATGCGTACATGAACCGAGTCTTTTGGGACTCCAGATTTTTCACATTCTATTTTTAATTAATATAACCATAGCAATTAATACTACTTTATCAATATTATCCTAATTTCACGAAAGTATTTTGCAATGGAACTTGAAAAGTAATGAGATCCAACGCATACAACAAACTTAGTAATCATTGGACATAAATAATCAATCAAAAGAGCTTATCCATCAACGCGACTGGAAAAAGCATATATGATTAAAAGTGGTACGATTACAGAATTCTGGATTTTACTTTCAATACGGAAGAAAAAAAACTGTTTAAAAGTTTTTTCAAAATCAACTACATTGAAGTTAAGCGTCACTGGTGGTTCATGGGATAAAATCTTAGTATTTATATTTAGTAAGGTATTTAATCATTTATTAAAACTTGATTACGAAGGAAGACCGTAATAAAATCTCTCCTGTTTTCTGTTCTCGCTGTACACTCGCAAATGTCACAGATCATCTACACGAAAACACATATTTCTGATGAAAAATGTAAAATAAGTACGATATGACTATAATCTTATGTTTTTCATTTTCAAAGTCCATTTTATGATCATGTGATGTAAAGAATTTGTAAGTGTGATTATGTTTTCAATACTATTGTTTGTTAATGTTCTTTGTATATAATTTGCGACAATATTCGCAAGGTATAGGCCTATAAATAAATAAGTAATCTGTACAACTCATATATTATTATACTAGGAAAACGCTTAAGTCCCGCCGCGTTGTTGGATGAGCGTACATGGTGCATTGAGCTGCCATGTGTTACGCGGATTTTCTATTGTTCTGTGAAAAACCCATAACTTAGTCGAAGAATTTTTTTAATTAAATTAAATTAAATAAAAAATTAACTTAATTTTTTTAATTAAACTAAATAAAATAAAAAATTAACTTAATTTTTTAATTAATCGTAATTTTTAAAAAAGAAAAAAATCGTAAAATTGCAATTTTCATAAGAAATAATTATTCGATTGCGCTCAAATTTAACACGAATATATTAATTCATGAAATGAAGGTTCTGTAAAAAAATCATTACAATATGATAAAGCATGTAGGTGTTATAAGTCAAAGAATTGTTTTAAAAAAGAAAAAACCCGTAAAATTACGATTTTCATGAGAAATAATTTTTCGATTATGCTCAAATTTCACACGAATATCTTAATTCATAAAATTAAGGTTCTGTGAAAAATCATTACAATCGGATAAAGCATGTAGGTGTTATATAAGTCGAAGAAATTTTTTTTTAAAATCAAAACAAAACGTAAAATTGCGTCTTTTATGAGAAAAAATTTCCCGATTGCGCTCAAAACGTGGCAGTTCTAAGTTCAGAGATTTCGAAGGCCTCCATAAAATTTCATCGTAATGGGAGTATCGGTTTAGCCGGAATCGTGTTAACAAACAAAACAAAAATACAAAAAAAGAATAAGAAAAAAAAAAACAATCCAGATTTTTTCTCCAGTGTAGTGAAATGGAATCTTCGCTTCGCTCGCTACGCTCGCTACGCTCATCCAATTAGATTTGAAGTTATTTTGTTGGTAGGCCTACTCTGCACCTTCAACAAGATTTTTAAATGTGCGATTATATTTTATTCGTGTGTTCTTTGTGAACAAGCTTGAATGTAACCCTTTAATTACCGAATTAATTTGGTTAAAGTTAAGTTATTTTAAACAAATATCAAATCACCAAAAAAATTCAAACATTTTTTTATATAAGAATTTTGGGAAATATTGTACGCAAAATTAAACCTTCATTTAAGGTTAAAATGTAAATTTGATCTACATTCCTAAAACAAGTTTTTTTCGGAATTTTCTTCATATTTTTCTTTTCATATCTCAATTAGTAGCAATACTAGAATTATAAATTACTTTTCCGAGACAATATAAATTTTTCCCATTTTAAGCCTTTTTTGCAATATTCTCTAAAAAAAAAAAAAGCCACTTTTCGTCCAATCGGTATGAGGATAAAATGTATTTATTTTTTATGCACAAAAAAACCATATGGGTCAAATTGAAAAAACTATCTTTGACTTGGATATAAATTAAGAAAGTTAATGCCCATGATCATGGATGATGAGTCTGAATTTTGTGTAGGTTACTTCCTTAATCCAACGTTTGTTTTATATTCATGATATCTTTTTAGATTTGGTCCAGAATGCATGTAAACATCTTCACTTGATGCGACGATTCAACAGTTTAACGGATATTCATTTTGTTATTAAATAATCAATCGATTATATTTGGATTTCACTTATTTGGACTGGAAGAGGAATTTATATTCCTACGCCCACATAAAAATATATTTCTACTTTATCAAAGCACACTAAAAACATTTTTATATCCAAACTTTACCACTTCAAAGCGACGTTATTTTCTTTGCCCATCAGGCATGTTATATTCCCTCCACTCCAGGTATATTCCCTGAACCCCCCCCCCCCTCTAATACTGCAGCTGCAACAACAAACAGTTCCTTATAAACCCTCTATACGATGGTATTTTTATCAACCCCGAAGTTTATTCTCCGTTCAGAGGCTTCTCGTGCTGGAGCTGGGTCTAAATAATGCACAGCTTCATCCAGCATTGCCTCCTATGACCTTTCCTTCTCCGACCGTGTAGATGAATTATGGATTATGAGCGCGGATCGTTGCTTGGTGTGAAGAAGGTTCCGGGCTCGACACCCATCTATATAACCATCTGATGTGGACTTAGCCCTTTCAGACATGGTATCCATGATTATGCATTATGGATTATGGATTATGAACTATGGATTATGGGTTATGGATTATGGATTATGGATTATGAACTTCATAATTTTTATCCTAGTAAATAAAAGGTTTTTTCAGTTAAACCACAATTTTTTTTAAATGGTCAATTTAAAAAAAAAAGTTTCAATGGGACGAAATACACATCCGAAAAAACACGCAAAAAATGTGAACATTTTGGTTTGTCCCGGAAATGCAATAGTTTTATAGTTTTTCTGTCTAATGACAAAAAAAATGTAATTAAAATTTCAACTAAAATGGTAGCTTTAGTTCAAAATCCAAATTTTGGCCCAAATTCGTTAAAAATCACGTTAAAAAATATTGAAAATAATATATTCTCAAAAAAACAAAAAATGATTTTTTTGCTGAAAATGACCTAATTAATACCAATTTCATTCGTGTCAGAATGGGTTAAGCTGAATAATTCTTGGCTTGGGAATGTGTTTAGTTTATTTATATTAAGGGCGCGTCAACCGTTAGATTATAATGCGCCACTATAAGCCTAGGGGATATTGGGAGGGGGAGCCCATGCTGTCAGAAAAAGCCACGGGTAGGGGGAGGAAAAGGGAGGTTCTTACGTAGTTGTCGTCATCGTCTTGTAATCGTTTGTGTTATCATGGATCGTCGTCGTCGGGGAGGTCGTCAAGGGAACGGAGAGGTCCCCGAAGACGACTGCCAGAGTTTGCCCCAAGTTTCAGGAAGTACTACCTTAAATTTGCAGCTGATGTTTGCGAGATGGACTTAATCTCTTTCCTCGTCTTTAACGATTAGCAGAGCCAAGGTTTGGAGCGACTTCTACCCCGGGCCCAGTGTTTACATAATAAATAAATAAATGTATCACAACGAACATAAAAGTTGTACTTAACATTTGACTGGGCTGGATGTAAGATAAGGCCCAGCCGGCTTTAGTCCCGCCTAGACAAAGCTTTCAATCTCTCCCCCCCCCCCCCAGCCTCTTCCCGTTCTTCCTCTGGGAACCCCCTTCTTCCCACGTCTTGGATATGTGAGCATAACATTAGCCACTGTGTCTGTGAGTCCCCTCTCTCTCTCTCTCTCTCTCTCTCTCTCTCTCTCTCTCTCTCTCTCTTTCTCTCCTAGCCCATATTTACATTTAGCACGGGATCTTGTCTTTGTTCTTCCGTGGACCAACTCTAGGGACATCAAAGAACTTAACAAGGAGATAGCACATCTCGATCTCAAAGCCGATATTCTCCACACTCTTTGAACTTTCAACGGGCGTCGGAGAAACCGGGGACGCATTTAAAACAACGCTGTTTTGATACGACAATTATATTGGTGCAGAGAAACAAACTGTAACACGTTAATTTATTTATTTAACCTATATTCTATTCGGCTATAAAACTTATTCACAAAATACATCTTATATAAAGTTATTTTATAAACAGGTTTCCACAGTAAATAATAAACTGTAGATAAGCAAAGTAATTAACAATACAACAACAACAATGTATATAATAATACAACCTTTTCTGATTAAACCTATTAAAATAATTATTCAAAATGAAAAATTAAATAAATTAAATCGTATTTAACATATATATTTTTTTAAATCGTGTGTATTTTCTTCTTTATTTAAACAATACGAATTTGGACTGCTGGTGTTGAGTTACTTTAGGTTTAGGCGCTTGCACTTCTTACATGAGACAGACTATAGTGTTTCAAAAGTTTGTAATTTTCTCGGATTTGCGTCATAAAATCTTTTTGAAAATTAATAACCTGCCCATGCGTATGATAAGCCTAGTAATTGAATGAAGCTGTGCGGGCGCCCAGGTTTTCAAGCCGGGAGCTTCGAGGTTGATGAAATTCTAGTTACAACAACAACAGATTCACCTGTGTAAATACGGGGAGGTGAGGCATGTAAATTATACATTATCACTATACATTTGCAGAGTGTAGACTGTTTGCTGTTGTAGGTAGACTATAATTGTTAATTTGTTTTATTCTGTTAAAGAGTTCATGTTATCTCAAAGCAAAATTGTGTGTATTGATATGGATTTCCTGACCTGTATAAATATAATTGTATGATCAAATTAATAATAATAATAATCAAACACCCGGTTCCAACATAAGTCAGGTCGGGGGGTGACGTATCACCAATTTCTCGGGCTGTGGACTTTCAGTGTTTGCTAGCCAGGCTCAACACCTCCTCATCTACTTCGATGTCTTCTATGACAGGCATTTCTACCAGTTCTCTCCATTTCTTTCTATCCTCCCAGAGTCTTTCTTCATTAATTCTTTCCATGATTTTCCTCTTTCTTCAATGTTCCATTTATTTGGTCCCTCCATCTATCTCTTGGGCGTCCAACTCTTCTTACTCCCCCCCATGTGTGTTCAAATTCTCTTCTTGGTATTCTATCTTGTTTCATTCTTCGTACGTGCCCATACCATCGAAGTCGTTCTTTTCCTATTTTATTTCGTAAACTTTCCACTCCTAGTTTGTTTCTTATTGTTTTGCTCCGTACCTTGTCTATTTTTGTTAAGGCTACAGAACTCCTTAAAAATTTCATCTCTGCTGCTTGTAATCTGCTGTCTTCTTTTCCTCCTATTGTCCATGTCACGGATGCATATGATATTATTGGGAGGAAATACATTTTGTACAATAACATCTTGCACCTGGATGATATTTCTTCTTTCCATAATAGTTTACGTACACTTTGGTAAAATTTGTCTGCTAATATAATTCTCCTTGATATTTCAGCATCTATTTTTGCGTCCTTTGTTAGTATACTTCCGAGGTATTTAAATGCTTCTGCAATGGCCAGCTCTTCACCCCGTAGTATTATCTTCTTTTGATTTTGTTTACTTTTCTTCGTTACTATTAATGTTTCACTCTTTTCAATGCTTTATTTTCATGTTAAACTTCAGTGTTTCCTCATGCCATCTATCTACGCTCTTCTGTACTTCTTCAATGGTATCTCCCCATCTCACTATATCATCTGCAAATATCATAGTTTAGATGTTTCACTTTCTGTGGGTTCAACTTTACGCAGTATGTTATCCATAACAACGGTAAATAATGTAGGTGACATCACACTACCTTGCCGTAGCCCACCGTTTATTTCAAACCAAGTAGTTCTACCAAATGGTGTTTGAACACAGCTCTTTGTTGTGACATATGTGCTTTGAATTCTTGTTATTAGACTCTGTTCTACTTCTGCATCTTTTAAGCATTCCCAGCTTTTGCTCTTGGGACACTGTCATATGCTTTTTCTACATCCAAGAATACCATGAACATTTCTTCTCCCTTTCCCACTTTTTTTCCATTATTTGTCTGAGCGCAAATATGAGATCTATGGTTGAGCGGCCAGCTCTAAACCCATATTGTTCCTCTCTCAAACTTGGCTCTACTTGTTGTCGTAGTCTTCGATCTAGTATTTTCTCGTATATCTTTGCACACTGGCTCATCAGCGTTATTCCTCTATAATTTTACACTTCTTCCTGTCCCCTTTCTTAAATGTTGGCACTATAATTCCTTTCCCCAGTCATCTGGTACCTTCTTTCTTTCCAAGCTGCACTGGTCACTCTCCACATCCAATCTATGCCTGCATCCCCTGCAGCCTTGATCATCTCCACAACTATTTCATCCTCTCCCGAAGCTTTACCATTTTTCATGGCTTTTACTGCTTCAACTACTTCCCGTCTTGATATTTCATTTCCTATTATTTCTTCTATTTCTTCCTCATTGGTGTTCTGAAAGATTTCTATTGTTAGGTCCCCTTCCTGAGTTTGGTTATGGTTAGTATCAGGTAACCTAGGCATATTAAGTAGGTTTTTGAAATATTTCTTCCACATGTTTTTCACTTCTTCTGGGTCAGTAATAAGAGATTCATTGTTGTTGGTCAGGTATCTTGTGATTTCTTCTGTTTTTCTTTTGCTTCTCATTAATCCATACAACAATTTCTTATTTGTATCAAAGTCCTTCTCTAATTTGTCTGCAAATATTTTCCATTGTATTTTTCTTTTCTTCCATTACTATTTTTTTAGCTTCATATTTATACTTTTTGTACTTTTCTTCATTTTCTTTAGTCCTGTTTTATCCTTTTCCTTTCGGGCTACATTTTTGCGTTTAACAGCTGTCTTCACTCTTCCATTCCACCACACAGTTTCCTTTTCCTTTCTTATGCCACCTGCCCTTCCGCATATTTCTTCAGCACTACTAATAAATACTGACTTAAGTAATTTCCACTCCTCATCTACTGATAACAAATCATGTGTTGGATACTTTTCCTCTATCTGTCTTCTAAAGGACAGCATGTCAGTCTCCTCCTGTAGTTTCCCATGTCTTGATTTTGGAATCTTCCTCCTGGGATATAGTCCATGATTTTGGTCTTTATTGTTCACTCTTATAAGGCTTACAAGTAATCTGTGGTCTCCATCTAGAGACATATATATATATATAATAGACAAATAAAATATTAAAATAAAAATATATCCTTCCTTTGACGACGACAACGACGACACGAATGACGACAAAGACAATGACGACCACGATGTGAGAAACGGCCGTTAACACCCATTTTCCGTGGCTGGTTCTGACCAGCATAATACATTACTCCCCATATCCCCTAGACTTAAGTTACGCATTATGACCTAACGGTTGACGCGCCCTTAAACCAAAGATCCATGATTGTTCTGGACCAGATTCTACCCCGGGCCCAGACGTGGACATTAAGGTGCGTTACATATTATTTGTTTGTATCGTGTCCAAAAGCGGTGAAAAAATGTTGAAAATAATTCGTTATTTTGGTTTTCTCATTATTATCTACCGCTGATTATAACTAACTTTACTGTCGACTCGAGCTAAGTATTCTTATATTGATTCCGCCATTTTGAACCACGTTTGTAAACAACGCGTTAAGTGATGGACGCGATCTTAACGCCTCTTTACATTAGCATTCTTAAGAGTCCACGAGACAAACATGTACTCGGCACGCTTGTAAGCTCTCACATTCAGATGTACAACGCTCTGGAAATAAATTGAAACGACATACGAGAATTCTTAAATGCACAAGACACAGATATTTTTATGCAGAACAACATACAACAAACAGAATTGATGTGTAAATAAAGTCGACGCAACGGGAAAAAGAAGAGGTTGCTCCCGTCGCGTTGACTTTACGCTTAGCCATGGTAAATAGTAGGGTTTATTACATGAAGCAATTCTGTTTGTTGTGCGTTTTTGTACATAAAAATATCTGTGTCTTGTGCATTTTAGAATTCACGTATGTCGTTTATTGAGTGAGCGTAGCGAGCGTCTCCACTTGACTCTTATGGCTCGAATGTCTTTTTTTTCTGTTACTGCTTTGGTACAGGTCGCACCGTTTCTCTGATCGACCTGAAATTTTGCACACATGTACATACCACCTAGGCGGGTGTTGTATTCGCCATCGCAGACAAGCGATACGCCCCCTAGCGGCCGCCCGTGTCCCTAGAGCCCTTGGTTTACCTGCTACGGCCGGTCAGCGGTTACCGCGTGTTTCAATGGAGATTTCAATGGAGACGAAAAAGTATACACGTCAAATAAAACGTCGTGAAATAAGCCGCAATCTACTTGTTAAACTGAACCTGGGCAGAACCTTATTCGTCTATATACATTTCTTAATCAGGAACACACAACATAAATCATATAAATGTTTGGTATACCGTAAAATATTGCAGAAAACTAAGGATAAAATATATGCGATAAAATATATGCTCAATATTGGGAATCATAGTTCAAACATTACATCAGTGGTGTAAAAACTATCCAAGCTAGTGTGTTATATTGCTATTTTCAGTCATTATGTGTAACGGTAATCAACTACTCAATAAGTATATACATAATATTTTCAAACTATATACTTTACAACCCGAGCTATAATAGAGAAATTTGGCGATTCTTCAACTCGCATGCCTGTTTTAGGATTTTGTTTTTGTTCATGTTTATGTGCTTATACTATGCCATAGTAAATATGGTAACAAATAATAAGCATAATTGAAATAAAAATTACGGTGGCCTTCTAGTGTCTTGAAATGTCTTGAACAAGATCAGTCCTGGACCATGGACTTCTAATAACTAGCGTTATTGAAATATAGCACAGCAAGCAAGTAACTCTGCAGTTAGGATGTTGCAATTGATTGAGTATAGAACGTTCTATTCTCAATGATGTTACTGCCTTTAGTCATCTACCGGTACTTAATAAATAAATAAATAAATAAATAAATTGTATTTAGAGTCTACCCACTGTTATATCTGATTTTCAGTGGGGGACAGTAAATCGAAGAGACCAAGCTGTAGGCCCCGACGAGTGAGCGATTAATTATTATTTTTGTAAATTATTTTGTTAATTATTATTGTATTATATTTATTTACATGTGAGTAAGAGTATAATACGTTAGAGAAGGATTATCTGAGGATCTGCTTTACTATTTTCTTATTTGTTTTTTTTTCAATCGTGTCTTAACTCTCAATATAATTTTATGTTTTTCAATGCTGTAGAGAATTATTTATATCACAAGGCAAACTGCGTGCAAATCGATAGTTCTGATTGAACTGTTCTTGTTTATTTAAATAGATAAATATAACGAGCCCTTGATGACAAATGGCTGCAGAAACAGCACTGTTTTGTAGGCATGGTTCAACAATCTAGTTATTTTTGGAAGACTGTTCCGTGATTACTGTTCCAAAGTATGTGATAATATTTTATGGTCTCAGCTGTGCCGTTTTAGGCAAAGGGTTTTAGCTTCTGGAATTAACTAACTAACAATATAGTTATTAGGGAATAGAAAACATTGAAGCTTATATTGCATTGGTTTTTATTGGTTGGTAAAGGAATTTGGCATTTAGTGTTATTTTATTTGAACAAAATTATGTACAGACTACTGAAACTGGAATGAAACCTGTAATTAATTGGATGAGCGAAGCGAAGACTTCAATTTCACTGACCCCCAAAAAATTTAGCTCGGGTGTTTTTTTTTTTTTTTTTTTTTTTTTTGTCTGTTTGTTAACTCTACCAGACAAACGGCATATCCGATCTTGATGAAAATTTGACAGGACCTTCGAAATCTCTGAACTTAGAGGTGTATTGTTTTTGTGGTACAATCAAAGAAATATTTCTTATGAATATCGTACTTTTACGATTTTTTTCGATTTTTAGTGCGATATTTTCGTGACATTTGGGCCAATTCTGACCAAACGGGTGGGGCTACAACGTTCATATTATACATGGACATTAAGGTTATGGTGATGTAGTACCTTTTAAAAGAAAAAGTTTAAATAGTTAGCCAGAATCTATAGAAATAAAGCTTTAAATATAAGTTTTTTACAGTAAATAATACCAATTGACAGGTAACAAAAGAAACTTGACAACAATCAGCTACAATGCGTATAGGCAGCAAAACAAAGAACTTGCAAAAGTAAAGATATCCCATGCAAACTAAAAATTTTAAAAAGCTCATCCATCAACGCGGCGGGACTTTAGCGTTTTCCTAGTACATTGAATCGTCCTAGCAATGAACAACAATAGTAACTCGTTTTGATCCCCGCTCAAAATCAGGTCTTGTAATTGAGAGTGGGCGCACCGACTCTAAATAAGGATTAAATAACGCACGATTAAAAATATATTTCACTGACAAGTGTTGACAATGCGTTGCCCCCTATGCATGGTTAGGCTTTCTTCTTTACCACTAAATTGAAATAACTAACAAAATCGCCAAATTTCGCGGTGGTACAGTACAGAATCTAGGCCTGCTTGAAGCAGGTGAGCCTATACCTCCTCTAGGGGTGAACCCAAGGCGGCCGCCATCTTTGAAACTGACGTCACGCGCAGACGACCTTGAGATGGCGAATAGTTTTTGAACAAAATCCGATCGTTGGTTATAAAAAATAAAAAAATAAAATAAACAAAATACAAAAATAAAAATGTTCCAATCGTTATGAAATTTTGCAGGGTCAATAAGTACAACATTCTCTCCTATTTTAAAATTTTTCAGTTAAATCGGTCAAGACGTTAAAAACTTATTGGTTTGTTACATCATGGGAATGTCGTACTCGGGTCGTTGTTGCACGTACCGGTGCTCGCTCAACAACGCTTCGGGACTTTAGCGTTTTCCTAGTATTTTTTTCCAGAGCATTGTATATTTGAATTTTAGTGCTTACGGGCGTGCCAAGGTCATATCTGTCTCGTGAATACTCTTAAGGTGCGTTACATATTATTTATTTTGTCGTGTCCAAAAGCGGTGAAATAATCGGTGGAAATTTTTCGTTATTTTCGTTTTTCTCATTATCTACCACTAATTATACCGAACTATACGGTTGACTCGAGCTAAGTATTCTTATATCGATTCCGCCATTTTGAAACACGTTTGTAAACAACGCGTTAAGTGATGGGCGCGATCTAACGCCTCTTTACATTATTGAGAACATTTTTAAGAGGAAGCGATAATCACGAAATTAAATCCACGCGAAATTACAGTTTTTTCGTGATATCTCGAGAACGATGCAAAACATCTAAACACTGATTGCAGACAGCTCTGTGGTTTTGGGAGAACTATAATCTGTAAGAAAAAAATTGTAATGTGATGTTAATTAAGTATTTTATTTGATATATTTAATTAATTAAATGCATATCTTAAACAAACCGAATCGATTATTATATTTGAATATTTTTTTTTGCATTGTATTGTTCTATCAATACCACAGAGCTGTCTGCAGTCAGCCTTTAGATATTTTGCATCGTTCTCGAGATATCACGAAAAAACTGTAATTTCACGTGGTTTTAATTTCGCGACTATCCCTCCCTCTTAATGTTCCGTCTTCTTCTCCTGAATATTCTGAAAGGCGGTAATGCGACTGTCAGATGTTTTGATAGACGCCATTTTGTTTTGTGTCGTTCTATTGATTGGACGAGCCGGGGTGTTTCATTATCACTTATGTTATAAGCGAAGAGGGGAGTCTTTGTTTGGGGTTTCATTGTCTGTCAGAGAACTCACGAAGTGACGCATGACTTTGTTGTCGTTTTCTTTGCCACAATGATGTGATGACGTCATCTCATGTATCCAGTGTCAAGGCAAACTTCAAGCCCTACCAGTTGCTTTTTGTCTCGCTTAAGGCTATTCGACCGCGTTTTCTATTTTCCCAAATATTCTACCAAGTCAAAATAAAGTGAATGGCTTTGAAACCTGAACATTTGACTTTACTGAATTTGTTTTCGTTTGGCGGTACAAATCGGTACAAATAACGCCAAATGAAAAAAATCGCAGAAATGACAGTTAAAACAAATCAGCCTTTAGAAAACAAGTTGAAATTCATGTCACAAAAACACAACTACCTACGTTGAATGGTGTGCTTGGGCGAATTGAAGTTTGAAATTATTTTGAAGAGGCGATATTTGCCGTGTGCCCGATCAGAAAAATTTGAAAAAAAATAGTTTTGATTTTCTAAAAGAGCCAGGTTTCAAAGCCATTCACTATATTTTGACTTGCATGGTAGCATATTTGGGAAAATAGAAAAACGCGGTCGAATAGCCTTAAGTTATACGTCAAGGCAAACTTTAAGCCCTACCAGTTGCTTTTCGTCGTTGCATAAGAGGAAATGGGACAAATTTGGCAGTTAGCAAATAGCTATTCGCTCAGCCAAGTTGAAACCGACGTATATGTTACTATGCAAAGTTGTCAATTAAGCATACATGGACGGCCCTGTGGTCATAGATTTTCAAAATTTCGTCTAAATCAGCCAGAAAAAAATCACGAATATGGTCAATTTTGGAGTTTTTAACAAAAATCAAAATTCGTGAAAACTAAATTTTTTTAAAACAAAATTTGGAAATGTGTTACTGTTACTGCAGAGTCCTTTATTTCCATATTCGTGACATATGTTCATAATTTCAAACACCAGTGGTGTCAATCGTCAGAACATGTCCTATACTCTCTTTTATTAATACAACTTTAACCTTACTTAAATATGCATATAAAATGATGTTTGCAAAATTTCAATTTCAATTTTATTGTGGACATAGTATGTACATTTGAAATGTATGCTTACTGGAGCTCGAGCAGCAGGGCTTCACTTCTTCCAGGACTTTCTTCGGGAACTTTGATTCCTGTTTCGACAAAAGATTACCTTATTCTATCAATTCTGAAGACTTTGGCCATTATTTTGCAACACCATTAATAGAACAACTGTGAATAGTTTGTAGTTTTTATAATATTTTTTTGTACATTTGTAAGCAGAATCCTTGTGGTCACACAAATGGTTGATCAGCAGACAATAACTGGGTTTCTTTTCACACATCAAAACATTTTGTAGTGTGTGTGTCTTTTTTGCTGTTATAAATACAAATTAAATTTTAGTAAAACTAAGATAAGATAATTGAAATAAGTCATTATTTATGACACTCTTCAATAAAACAAATTGTTAATTACTATACAAATAAATAAATAAATAAGGTTTATTAATCAGTCAATCAATCATATCTTAAGCAACAGTGATAATTTCAGAGAGTGTGAGTATGAGGTTGTCATTAAGGCAATTGTAGTCTTTTTTAGAATTAAGCAAAGCAAAGCAAAGCACATTTCGTCATATCAAATAATTGTCTTCTACACAAAATTGAGAAATTACTACAGATTAACTGTTTGGTATCATATTTACGGTCAGTTAATAAGAAAATTGAGTAATATTTCTAGAATGTGCTTTGATACCGCAAACCACAACAAACGACAAAGCTTCCAACCAAGTGATCCAGACTTTACCTCTGCGTTCTGCATCAAAGCCTGGTTTACTCGAGCTCAGCCAACAATCTTAAATCAGTTTTTATTGGACATAACACTGCTCGTTATCAAAATTTCATTTATTGTGATATGTCGACTTTTATTAAAAAAAATTTAAAACTGCAGGTTGAACAAAGGAAAAATAACAACAGTTAAAATAAAAGAAGAAATTATAAACAAAATGACCATGAAACTATTATTTTTAAATAATCGTCGAAAAATCGCAATGACAATATTGATAAAAATCAGTGTTATTACCAATAAACACTTATTTACTGAATAAATACTTGTTCTATTAGTTTCTGTTATCTATGCAAACACTTAATGTTTGTATTTTGAGAACAACAACACTTCCATGAATCGAGTTTTGAAGTGAAACCTTGACGATATTAATAAATAAATAAATTGTGATTAGAGTCTACTCACTCAGTCATCTAACTGATTTTAATGGTGGACAGTAAACCAAAGCGACCAAGCCAACCCTGTAGGCCCCGACGCAATCTACGAGTGATCGATAACCAACCAAAGATCAATATTTTTAATAGGTAATATAGCATCCTATATAATATCATGCTCCATTATTGTTGACTAGTTTGCTTTGGCAACAACTGAGTTTCTTTCATTAGTATGGAAACTTAAGAGGGTTCACGACCCTTTTGGCAGTTAGTAAATAGCGGTTCGCTCGGCCAAGAATCATCCTACGTATATACAATTTTGCAAACTTGTCAATAAAGCATACATGGACGTTCTTTCAGTCATAGATTTCCAAAATTTTGTCTTGATCAGACAGAAAAAATTCATGAATATAGTCAATTTTGGACTTTTGAACAAAATTGAAATTTGTGAAATCTAATTTATTTTTTATAAATTATTTCAAAACAAATTTGAGGAATGTGTTACCATAGAAACCTTTATTTCCACTTTCTTGAGATATGTTCAAAATTTCTAACAACTGTGGTGTCAGTCGGCCGAGCGAACAGCAAAATGCCTAAAACGCAGGTGGTGAACGCTCTTAAATCAAACCATTCATTATAAATAAAGGATAACAATACCAACAAGTGTATATTTCATAGCACAGCGAAGTATTCCTGGATCACTTCACTTGCCGTGTAACTGGTAACTTATAAAGTAGTAGTAGTATATCTTTATTAGCATTTTTGCTATTTTACATGTCATACACATCATATCATCACAACAAACATCTTTTCTTTACTCGAGACCTTAATCTTGATACTCGTCATATAAGGTACAACATATTTTATTTATAGGCTAGCACAATTTCATATTATTTAGCCCTAATATTATCTCACTTTTCAATCATCTCCATCCATTATACAAATACCACTTACAAGACACTTTCAGAAAAAATCTTTGAAATAAAAATTTGAAATTATTTTAGATTTATACCAAGCTACAATTATAATGAAAAAACACTACAATACAATAGATGGTTACATGAGCATAGTCTCTTACATCTTTCGGACATTAGTCTGGTTGAGTCCAGAAATCCTCCGTCCTATCATCCCTGTTCAATCTGCATCCCTTAACTATCTTACAGCACAGGATTGTCTTTTACTAGTTCTATAGGCCTATACTGCTAGTCTTACTTAACATTTACGAAAGACTATAACATTTATACTTCATAGGAACATGCAAAATATTTTTGGACTAGCAAAATTTTTCACTTTATTGTGCCCTAATATCTCATTTTTCAATATTCAATAATCTTTGAATCTTTTGAACTTACTTTGAAGTCTTGTAGAGAACGTTATACCCTGGGTCCAGATTCTCGTACAATAAGTCTACCTACATGGATTTATTTACAGAATAAAGCTCCGTAGTTTTCTGAACAGTGTACAAAACGAGCGGATGTGACGTCAGGAGTATGCAGCCAAAGAGGTAGCCCAATCCTACTAGTACTAGTGATCGGTTGGGGTATGCACTGGGTTGCATGTTAGGGGGGCAATTTACTAATTGTAAAGACTAGGCCGCTCCGCGAACGCTTTGTTTAGTCGCGTTCATGGATGAGCTTTTTAAGTTTTTAGTATGCGTGGGATCTCTTTACTTTCTCTAGTCTCATTGCAAAATCATTTTTGTTTAATTATGATATTTTTATTAAGAAGGTAGTATTAAATGCTATAGTAATACCAATTAATAGAATGTCAAATATCTGGAGCCCGAAAATTTGCTTTTTGATCGCATTGTTGGTGATTGTTGTCAAGTTTCTATAGGATTCTGGCTAACTTTATTACTTTCTCTTTCAAAAGGCAATACATCACCATTACCTTAATGTCCATGAGAAATTTGAACGTTGTAGCCCCACCCGTTTGGTCAAAATCGGCCCTAATATCACGAAAATATCGCATTAAAAATCGTCAAAAAAATCGTTAAAAGTATAATATTCATGAGAAATATTTCTTCGATTATACCAAAAACGTGACAGGTCTGAGGTCAGAGATTTCGAAGGTCCCCTCCAAGTTTCATCAAGATCGCATACGCCGTTTGCCCGGTAGAGCGCAAACAAACAGACATAAAAACAAGAAAAAAAAGACAAAAAGAAACACCGGAGCTAAGTTGTTTTGGGGTCAGTCAAATTGAAGTCTTAGCTTCGCTCATCCAACAACTTGCTGATATCAACATATAAACAGCGACATATTTCTGAATAGAAAAGCTCGAACCTATAGCAATAGTGTAACAATCTTTACTGACGCTAAAGCAAATTCTAGCACTTAGAATCTAATTATTATTATTATTATTATTATTATTATTATTATTATTATTATTATTATTATTATTATTATTTATTATAAATACACAACAGAATACAAATTATTCCACAAGTGTGATTTGATAAAACAACAAATAGTCAGGGATTGGACACATACATTTTACAAAACACAGAACATAATACAAAAACAAGACATTCAATTTACAGAAAAAATAAATAAAAAACAACACAGTACATACAATTATTATAATAAAAGTGAAATGGACTGACCACAGTCCATTCCAATAAGTTATCAATGCCGATCGATAAGTTTTAGTATATCATTTATTGGATTACACCCCTCGTCTTCTCGATGACCCTCGAAGCACAATGTCACGTGACCTTGAGACGCCCAACAATGCGCGCCCAACGCTCTGACCTACATCTTGAACAGAGCTGCACTCGCCAGCTATTCTTCTACGGAAGCCTTTGATTCCAAAGAAAAGTAATATTCTCGATAGAATCGAGATCTCGTTTTGAAGTCTCGTTCTACTTCAGATCTTTCCCTGGGAGAACCAGGGTTTTGTCTCTTCTCAGACTATACTGTAATCTTACATCTCCTTTGCGATGATCAGAGCCAGCGGTTCAGCCGAGGTCGTTTGACCGGTTCCCACTCGAACACCGAAGTTAACAACCTCGGGCGTGGTCAGGGGTTGAGTGGGTGACCGCTCTGCCCTGAAACTCACGTATACCACTGGCTAGAGCAGATGGAGGGTTCGAGAGCCAGTGTAACGGCTTCGTTCTCCTCGACGTCTGCCGGCAGTCCGGATTAGTGGAGGAACCTATATGACTGTTAAGGTAACACCGTCCTTTCGGATGGGGCGTAAAGCCGTTGGTCCCCTTGGTACTTTTAGAAAGAAGTAGGCTACGTGCCGGTACCGGGTTTCCCCTCCTCCTTTCTGTTTATAATTCATCCTCATCTATCACCACTCATCGTCTCGATTAGCCAAAGTGCATTAATATGAGACTTTTAGCGCTCATTGCGTTGATAGATTTGGTGTAGGTGCCAGGTCATGTATTATTAATCATTCGGGGGAGGGGGTGGGTGGGGGGCTATTTCTTCCTTACCCCCATTGTCACCAAAAACATTCTGTATCATTACTTGTTGAAGGTCATTACCAACCACACAAACCGCATGTCAAGAAGAGCAAACCACCTAACCCAGGAAGGAACTTACAAGTGGTTTTCGATACTCGGGAGGTTGCAACCAACTTGCATCGGATGTACGTTACGTTGTTGTTACGGGGAGGCCCATGGGACGTCGTGTTCGCCTACATGCGAGATTGGCCCCCCAAAATGTAATTTCAGTTTTAAAAATATCTTTACGGTTTACAAATCTTCTTTAAAAAGTCAATCAAATGTATGGAGGATTCTGCATCAATGAAATATATTTCTTGTATCGTTTCCAAATATAGTTTTCGCGATACATTGTCTTTTACAATGTAGAAGATAACAAAGGTAGGCTTTTAGAAAGAATCAAACATTTCAAAGTTATCCTAGAGTAAAAAAAAAATCATTTGCGTGTCAAGAGTTACGTCATAATGCGGCACTGTAGCCTAGAGGATATTGGGGGCTCATTCTGGTCAATCCAGCCACGGGTAGGGAAAGGAAAGGGGGGTTCTCATGTTGCGGTCGTCATTGTTTTTGTCATCGTTCGTGTTGTCATGGTTGTCGTCGTCGGGGTGGTCGTCAAGGGAAGGGTGAGAGGCCCCCGACGACGAATGCCAGAGCTCGCCTCTCATTTCGGGGGGTAATTTACTACCCTTCTTATACTAGCTGATGTTTGATAGATGGACCTTTTCTATTGAATCGCCTTTTACGATTAGTATAGCCATGCTCTGGGCCAATTCTACCTCAGGCCCTGACGGTGTTTAAGTCATGGCCAAGCATAAGGGAAACAATATTTTACTGAACGTTAGAACATGTTATTCAAGAATGATTCGTTTCCCTTAAGGGGGCGCTGAACTTAGCCCAACTCAAATGCGAGCGCACAGGTGTTGATGATTTCTGCTGAACGGTTGGTAATATCATTACGAAATTTTGCATGACTGTTCATAAAGTACTTCTATATTGATATCCGTAATTTAAATTGGTTGTAAAAAAAGTCTTGAAGATCCATTGTGAGACATAAGTCCAAAACGTGAAAAATGGAAAATCCAAAACATGGATTCCAATTCTGGATATTTTTAACAAACCCATTATCTTACGATAATACAAAATTTACTTGCACTTTCACATTTGTTTAAACGTGAATATCCTGTATGCAAATTTGAGCCTAACAAATCTGTAAACTTGGAATAAATTCCCGAAGTTGACCAAAATGGAGTAAATATCGGTGATTCCCCTACTTTTTAATTCAAAATCAAAGCTGTAATAGTGGAATACGCGTATTGGATAGCATAGATTTATTCTTTATTAACATTTGTGTGAAATTTGAAAAAGGTGTTATAAACCGTTTACCCGGAAAACCAGAAAGCGGAGCGCCTAAACTCGTCTCCGCGCCAGCCTCAGCGACCCCTCTTAATTACTTGCCGCGAACATTCTTCTCTGGCAACGGCTGTCTGCCTTGGTGCGAGGGAAAAATATATTAAAAGCAGCCATCAAAGTTTAGATTTAAGTTCGTCTTCGCGACTCTGTGTAAAAGCCTGGAAACAGCGAACCTGGCGGTGGAACTAAGAACCTCTGTCTCGTCGCATCTTGCAGAAGTGCGAGGATATTAAACGATATTACTCAGCAAGGTCCGTGTTACAGGCTGCTTTGCGCAGGGTCCACTAGATACTTATGCTGAGCTGCTGTAAGCTGGGTCTTCTCACCTGATGTAAACAAACCGCCATTTTATATCTTAGCGTGTGTTTTAAAAATAATCTGGAGCGCTCCGAACACGCTCTGTAATATTATCCGTAGCAGAATGTGCTATGTTTTTGTTTTGTTTTGACAGATCATTGGGCATTGTGGATTATTACCAACTTTGTGTTTAGAATGAAGTAACAACTCCACGGTAAAAGATTTAATGCGCATAAGCCTAGGCTAGGCCCTAGTGTGTGGACTTTTCATAGACCAAGGCCTAGACCTTACCCAATAAACCTTTCTTGTAGAAGTCGACGTCGAACTTAGGTCTGGAGGTTACCGCGTTCTTAGGGCTAGGCCCTAGGCTTAGCTCAGATTCAAGTTCAAGTATGATTAAAATTAATCCTCATTAGGTATTGGTTTATACATGGTGCAAGTATGGACAAGTGCAAGGATTGGTGCCATCATCTTTATCTTACCAAACACATCAATGCTAATAGGCCTTATTGCCATAGGCCTACCGGTATCTAGACAGTTTGCCTCGGGCCCTAATATCCAAATTAGTATGCAAATGAAAATTGAGATGAAGTTGAAAGATATAAAAATTATTTACATCATAATGTTACCTGCAAATATAAGAATCAAAGATTATATAAATGGTAGCCTATTTATGTAATATTTATTGCATTAAAAAAATAATGTGCAACCGATTTCTGAAATTGACGTCCAGCTGCGTATGCTGTTTGTTTACAAAATCTCTTTGAGGTCCGTTGGATAATGTGTGCGTGCACTCAGTAGACACATTATCAAGTAGGCCTTGACTTCAAGATATAAAATGGCGCTTATACATTGTGGAAGTACAAGCGAAGACCCACCTTACAGCAGCTGTTAGGTATCTAGTGGACCCTGGCTTTGCGAGGTGGCGACTTTGATCCAAGAGCTTTGAGTCCCGGTCCAAAGACATTGGAAAGCTAGGAAACAGCGAACCTGGCGGTGGAACTTGGAACCTCTGTCTCGTCGCATCTTGTAGAAGTGCGAGGATATTAAACGATATTATTCGGGAAGGTCCGTGTTACAGGCTGCTTTGCGAGGTGGCGACTTTGATCCAAGAGCTTTGAGTCCCGGTCCAAAGACATTGGAAAGTCTTGGAACGCAACATACGGAGTTGAGGTTTTGTAGATCGTTAAAGAGATCACGTGACTTTGAGACGAATAACCACACGATCAATGGAATCACGTATCACAGTAAAGCCTGATCAGTGTTTTGTTTAAGATTCCCTGCATTCAAAGCCAACCAACCAACCCTATTTTAACTTAAATTTAAATATAAATTATTCGGTTTCCCTGTCTTCGAAAGCCAAAATAACAATATAATAGTCAATTTTTGGATGAGCGAAGGGAAGATTTCAATTTCACTGACCCCCCAAAAAATTTAGTTCTGTTTTTTTTCTGTTTTTTCGCTCTCTACCGGGCAAACGGCATATCCGATTTTGATGAAAATTGGAGGGGACCTTCGAAATCTCTGAACTTAGAGGTGTATTGTTTTTTAATACAATCGAATAAATATTTCTCATAAAATCGTACTTTTACGTTTTATTTTTATTTTTAGTTCGATATTTTCGTGCCATTTGGGCCGATTCTGACCAAACGGGCGAGGCTACAACGTTCATATTTTACATGGACATTAAGGTTATGGTTATGTATTGCTTTCCGAAAGAAAAAGTTTAAAAAGTAAGCCAGAATCCAGAGAATAAAGGTTTAAATATGAGTTTTTTGAGGTTTATAATAACAATTAACAAGTTACAATAGAAACTTGACAACAATCAACTACAATGCATTCAAAAAGCACTTGCAATAGAAAAGTGGTGCTACACAAACTAAAAACTTACAAAAAAGGTCATCCATCAACGCGGCGGGACTTTAGCGTTTTCCTAGTAACTTTATAACAAGGTAAGCAGTTATCGCGACCTAAACATTCTCTTAGGAAATCAAATAATATTATTTGTAATTCGTTATTTTCTATTCCGAATCTACATTTATACCTTATTTTCTTCAAAGGTATTTAATTAAAGCGGTTTAGAGACAACACTGTCTATGCCGACTTCTTCTATATGCAAACTAAGGCCAACCGGTATTGATACAACCCCTAACCTTGCACTGTATACTCTACGGCTCGCATCCTCACATAACACATCCCTTACCCCTACGCGCATATCACAAGTAACAGGGCTATTAAAGTCCCGACAGTGAAAACGTCAGTTTTGATTTGCCAAAGAACGATGCCCGCGTCGTCGTCAAACTGTCGTTAGCAGTTTATGAGCTTCAAGTACAAGATTTCCCGTTGGAGGTCGTGTTTACGAGCGTAGATCCTGGAAAGATTGCAGAGGGGGGTGTGGCAACGATGCTGGTAAGCGGCGTTATAATGAGGCGCTTTGGACGTACCCTTTTAACATTAGAAGGCCTATTTACGACAACTTAACGAATATTATTGACTCTATTTGCAACGGATAATGTAATCTACAAGTTCAAATTTAATAGAGGATAGAAGAGGGGAAACCCGGTTCCGGCACGTAGCCTACTCCTTTCGAAAAGTACCAAGGGGATCAACGGCTTAACGTCCCAATCGAAAGGACGGTGTTACCTTGACAGTTATATAGGTTCCTCCACTAACCGGACTGCCGAGCAGACGTCGAGGAAAACGAAGCCGTTACACTAGCTCTTGAACCCCCAATCTGCTCTAACCAGCGGTATACGTGAGTTTCAGGCCCCTGACCACGCGTGAGGTAGCTTAACTTCGGTGTTCGAGTGGAAATCGGCTAAGCGACCGCGCCTAAACCGCTGCTACGCTTAAAACCAGTTGGTTTATTTGGATTAAGGTCGCGACAACCGTTAGGTCATATTGCGCCACTCTAGTTTAGAAGATAATGGGCAGAAAGTCCTATGCTGGTCAAAATTCAAAACTAGCCTCGGGTAAGCTAGGAAAGGGTTGTTCTCATGTCGTGGTCTTCTTTTTGATTGTTCGTGTTGTCAAGGTCGTCGTCGTCGGGGTGGTCATCAAAGGAAGAATGAGGGGTCCCTGATGACGACCGCTAGAGCTCGCCTCTGGTTTCGAGGAGTAAATTACTGCTCTGGACCAACTGGTGTTTGCAAGATGTACCTTGTCATTATCCTCGACTTTTACGATAAACAGAGCCGTGAGAAAAATTGAAATATCTCGTCTAGGCGTTGAATATTTTGCTGGTGGCACCGGGAAGGCTAAGTCTGTTTGCGCGGACAGTAATGGTGTAGGTTTTAGTTAATGAATTTTCCAACTTTCTGTCGGTTTAGCAGCTCCCGGTTCAACCCCCAGGCTCACCATTAACATTCTGTATCATCCTTGTTGAAGGGCAATAACAACAAGGAAAAGCACATGGCAACCATAGTTCGAGTTTAGTTTTTATCGTGAGGCTTTATGTGAGCTTTGCGCCCTTACTTGTATTGCTATGTGCAAGAGTCATTTGTATTATTATATGTTCATTTGAATTTTGTGTGGCTCGTTGGTCTTGTGGTTAGCGTTTCTGGGTTTAAACCTGTAAAGAAGTTTTTTTCGTCTGATTTGGACTTAGCTCCATCAGATCTTGTCTTAGGAATTTGTAAACGGTGACTTTGGAGTCGTCCTAGCAACGAGGTACATTCTAAATTCAAAGTTGTTCTGAATCGACCATGTTGATTCTGGCTTTAATCCGCGGTTGTTTGCACTGTCCATACCACGATTGCTATATTTCATTAAAAAATATCGATCTTTGGTTGGTTATCGCTCACTCGTCGATTGCGTCGGGGCCTACATGGTTGGCTTTGTCGCTTTGATTTACTGTCCCCCACTGACTGACTGACTGAGTGGGTATGGACTAAATACGAACGTATTTATTTTATTTTTATTATTGCTCTTACTGAGGCATAGTTAGTCAATGTCTCTATGGCCACTTTCTTAATTTCTTTGGAGTTGTGCATCTTAACTTTCAATTTATTGTATAATTTCAGAAATAAATAAGAAGGAAAAAAACGCATATTATTTTGTTTGATGTTGGAGAAAGCGCATTATGTTCTATATTGAAAGCGTGTTCATCGTTCAGATCTAGTCTTATAGCCAGACGGATTGGAATATTCAGGGTTTACCTCGTGGACTTACAATCTGCCAACGTCGTCCTCGCCAATTTGCCAGACTCGAGAGCCAAAGCAAAACCGCCCTTCTCTATTCAGAACCGTATTATAACCCCCTCCCTCGAACATCAACCACCTCGTTAACGTCAAGCCAGACGCCCTTTGACATACATACTTTATTGACAGATTTTCCGGTCAATATCACTATTTTCAATTGTCACTCGGCTTCTCAAGCGCGCCCGAGGTTTTACCTCGTGGTCCAGTCGTAGCCTTGCCGGCATCGATTCCGAGTCCAATAATAGACTAGGGGGGCGGAGGGGGGATCTCTTTGACTCGTTCGGGTGCGAACGAGGTGGGGGGGGGGGGGGGGGGACTTGAGTTGCGACTTGCGATAGATGTTTCACCGAGCACAATATTGATTAGATATAGAAGAAAGCAATATGGATTTATTGATTGAAGGCAATTGTTGTAAAAATCTACCACGAATGGGCCGCGAACGAAAATTGTTATCAATCATTAACAGTTTTTCCTCAAGTAATCTAATGTTTGGTCGCATTACCACCATATTTCTTCTTGTAATGTTACTTCTCTTGTAAATTGACCTTAAAATTTGTGGGCTTTGCTGTTTTCTTTGATGTATTTGACATCTGAATAAACATGGAAATTAAAAACGGTTTAATTCAATTGAGCTGTGTTGTGTATGCCTAAAATGCGTAGAGTGCTTATGTGTAAAAGTAAGAATTTAGTTAGAGATAGGGAAATCTAGTTTAAAGTTTTTTTATGTTAAATATATATTTGTTTTTAACTCTAATAATTGAAAATTTCAAAGTAACGATTTCTCATATCCATTGTGAATGAGTATAGCATAGTTTTCGTATGTTTTAGGTGGAAAGAATTAATATATATTTTTTTAAAGTTCCAATACAAAATTATTTTGATCGTTTGATTTGGTTTATTTGCATTAAGGGCGCGTCAACCGTTAGGACATAATGCGCCACAGCCTAGGGGATGTGGGGAGGAGGGGCCCAGGGAAGGAAAAGGAGGATCTCACGTCGCGTTCGTCATCGTCTTTGTCATCGTTTGTGTTGGCATTGTTGTCGTCGGAAAGGTCGTCAAGGGCAGTGCAAGTGTCACCGACGATGATTTCAAGAATAAAATACTCTTACATACTACCTGATATTTCCTAGATGAACATTTTCTCTTGGATCGCCAGTAGAGCTAAGCTCTGTGCCAAGTTCTGGGCCAAGCTCTGGGCCAAGCTCTGGGCCACGCTCTGGGCCACGCTCTGGGCCAAGCTCTGGCCAAGCTCTGGGCCACGCTCTGGGCCAAGCTCTGGGCCCCGCTCTGGGCCACGTTTTTGGGCCACGCTCTGGGCCAAGCTCTGGGCAAGCTCTTGGCCACGCTCGGGGCCAAGCTCTGGGCACGCTCGGGGCCACGCTTTGAGACAATTCTACCCCGGGCCCAGACGGGTGTGTGGTAAGTTGAACTTCATCCAGTCTCACACTATGCTTTATAAATCAATTTCAGTATATTGGAAAATTTTAATTATGTCTCTTGTCGTGCTTTTGAAAGTGTTTGCGAACCTTCTGTTGCTTCTTATTGTATCAAGTGAAACACTATAATCTTGTTTGCACATATCAATGAATTCAAGAGTTTTCTGTTATTAACTTGGTCTTTCTCTTTTAGCAGGTGAGTTAGACTCCGGTAGAAACAACGGCAGGTTAAGACGTGAGTAGGTAGACGATTAACCCTAGCTTGCACCTGCAGCTTACAAGCAAATAAATATATTTCTCAAGTATTCCGCTTATAAAACCGCTCAAAGTTACCTGATTTGAGTAATATTGACAAAATCCAAATAGTGATTTATAAATCCATGTTGTTTTGCAAGAACTTACTCCTGCATTAACCCTTTTTAGACACATTGTCCATGATCAGAGACTTGAACTTTCTAAATTTACATCCCGGTACAACTTTTTTTAATTTTACCACAATTTTTAATATTTTTATCGGTATAAAAAATTAATACATTTTCCCCTTCCCTATTGGACGTAAAGTGCCTTCTTTAGAGAAGATTGAAAAGAAATACAAAACTGCAAAAAAGGCTAAAAATATTAAAAATATGGCTTGGCCCGAAAAAGTTATTTATTTATAGGATTGCTACTATTTGAGATACAAAAAAATTAAAAGAAAAACAAATTCTGAAATAATCTTTTTTAGGAATGTTCATCAAATTGCCATCTACAGTCTACACCTCAAATGGAGCTTTTTATTCAAAATCCAAAATTTCCGCAAAATTCTTAAAAAACGCGATAAAAAATATTTAAAATAATACTTCATTTTTTCGAAAAATGGGTAATTAAATAATTTTTTAAAATAACTTTTTTTGACTAATTTAATTCGGTACTGAAAGGGTAAATAAATATTCAAATATTTAATTCTATAGTGATATATTATCTAATAAATTTGATTATTTAAGACCACATTTTAAAAGCCGTACTGATCATAATATTTTAATCTTTGTCCTTGTAGACAACAGTCACGACTTAAAAGTCAATTTTTTATTTTGTGTGGTGTTTTGCGAGATGCTGTAGTTTGTTGAGGTTTTGACGGTAGTCTTTCCTTTTAAAATAAATTTTGATTTAAAATGATCCACATTTTTGGCTTTCACAGCTCGAAGTAAAGTAGTAAAGGCCCAAAAAACAGTAGTAATGGAGTAAACATTAAAATAGTTTATTCGGTACTTTTCGTCGTGTCCATGTTTATTTTATAACTTTTGGTGTCTTTGCTCAAACTGTGGGGGCCTCTGTTAACTACAAAGCAACAATACCAAATACACTAGAACACAAAAAGTTTTGGCACAACACCAATATATTTAAAATAATAATCAATATGGTTTTAAAAGTCCCCAAACCTTTTTTGACGAGAATCAAGTTTTTTAAATTTAAATCTTTCGTCATCTATCTTGCCAAAAAATCAAAATTTCCAAAAGGAAATCCCCAAACATCATATTAGGGGACAACGTTGTTAAAAATATTGAAATAAATTTTTAACTAATTTTTGCCGGAAAAGTAGCGCACGAAATTTAAAGTTTAAATTTATTGCTGCTTATTTGCCATTTAAACAAGTAAAATAAACCAAATAAACCAAATGACATTCTTTAGCTTTGTAGACGCTCAGTCTCCTACCCTTCATTCCGAGCGCTAGCCTGCCGATAAGAAGCCATCATGAAGGGGGAAATCATTTCACGCACATAGATACTTCAGCTAGTTGGCTTATCTGACGATTTAAGTGGCTGTGAGTTGTTTTTGTTGTTGAGCGGATGGGCGAACCACCGCCGTCTCTATGTAAATTTGCACAAATTCACGTACATTTAGACGGCTGATTTCCCCTTGCATGATGGGTTCTAATTGGCACGCTCCCCACGGACATACTAAGAGTCTAGCATATTTATGAATGTCATTGAATTAAACCTTTAAACCCTTCTTAGCTCTAGAAAATGCACTGACATAGTAGAATGCATCGTTGGTTAAAAAAGTCTTTCGACAAACCCCTAATGTATGACTATGACTAGAGTTCCTTACCTTATTTACGCCATCTATTTACATACCAGCGTTGCAGGTAAGTTTGCTACAGCCAAGTGGTTCGTATTAAAAGCGAGCGCCTTCGCTTCCCCTACTTTCCCCCCCCCCCCAACTAGAACCACCTGTATGAGCTATGCTACATTCAATGTTGGTTGTAAGCTAGGTTGATTTCTTACCAGTCATATCAAAGTATTATTTTAGAAGAAGGGCGAACTCCAATATTAAAACTTCGCTAAGTTACATGATGTTAACAGAGTTCATAAAAAGCAAATTACAAAAAGTGATTTGAAGTCCTAAATAGGCTACTTTTTACATTTACCGACAAACCAAAACGAGAAATGCTTCAACATGTTGGAGGCACCGGTTCAAAATTTTCAATCTTTCTGTTGGTCTAGCCATTCCTCCTATACCCCGGGTGATTTTTTTCGGTAAAGTTTATTTGGATCAAGGGCGCGTCAACCGTTAGGTCATAATGGGCCACTCTAGCCTAGGGGATGTGGGGAGGAGGGGACTTTACTGGTCAGAACCAGCCACGGGTAAAAACATTCTGTATCGTTGTTGATGGATAATGTCAACAAAGAAAACATGTTAATCGAATGTCATGTTCGGTTTTATCGTGAGACGTGACACACGCTCAGACGGACGAACGGACAGAAAAGTGATTCATATATTGAAGCTTCGCTCCCTATTCTCGAATGGTAAAGAGTCAAATAAACGATAAGGTTAACCTTTGATTAACTAAAAATGTAAATACCGTAATATTATTTATGTTTGTCCAGCAATTAAACTATGATTGTAGATTCATTATCGAACTGACGTTTTGATTTGATTTTCACATTTATAATTTTAGAGCATTTTGAAAACACAAAAAAATGCTTTGTAATGAATAATACATTCGCGTTTTCAAATTTAATTATTCGACGTTGACTATTCACCATTGTATATATCAGTCACCGAATTCTATTAATAAGCCAGTCAATAAATTGTTCGACTGTTTTTATTTTTACATGCAGACAATGGAATGTGAACAATACAGAGTGGGTGTTGGATGGTGATATTAAAATTTAAAACCCTGGGTAAAGTCTGCTTTGGATTGGGTTTGAGATTAATTAGTTTTAGTAATGTTTGGGTCTGCCAGAAGGGGTAGTCGTGATTTGTACAAAGTGTCACTGGGTGATTGTTAGGGGTGGAAGGAACAGGGTGATTTGTAACTTTATATGCTTTGGGAAGAAAGCGTTAGGTAATTTTTTTTTCTGTGAAAACATCATATCTAAGAACAAATCATGCAACTCATCAATGTGTTTACGGGTGTGAATATATTTGAGAGGAAGGTTTTAAGGGCTATTAATTTATTTAGATTAAGGGCTCGTTAACCGTTAGGTCATAAAGCGCCACTCTAGCCAGCGGATATGGTGCGAACCAGCCACGGGTAGGGGGTGGTTCTCACGTCTTGGTCATCATCGTCTTTGTCATCGGTCGTTTTGTCATGGTCTTCGTCGTCGTCGTCGGAGAGGTAGTGAACGGGAGGGGAGGTGTCCCCGACGACGATTGCCAGAGCTCGCCTCTAGTTTCGGCGAGTAAAATACTCTCTTATATATCAATCAACTTAAATGTAAATGTTCCCGGGTACTCAACACATGACTCGCTCACTCGTCTAACAACGACTTTGGCGTTTTCCTACTTAGACGAGTGAGCGCAGCGAACGTAGTCTTACAACTCAAGTAAACGGCTCTACGTTGTGACAATGTATGTTTGTAAAATGTATGTTTGTGGCCAAACGGCCAAAGGGCTTAGCAGAATGAGCCGAAATTTAAAACAGACATTTGTGTCCGTGTACTTAGAACTGCTAACAAAATGGGCAAAAGCCGTTTCTATTTAAACCTTCAAGCAAAAATAAATTTAAAAAAGCATACAAATGTGTAGGATTTAATTCAACGACAATGCTTTTGTTAAGGAAAATTTACAAAATCCAATCTATTTTTTAATGTCAAGCTGTGACTGGTGTACTGAATCTTGCACGCTCAAGGTTACCCAAACTTCCACTAGGAGAAACCATGCAATCTTTACTCGTATTTCGTACTGGCTATGTTTTCCATAGTACAGAATAAGCATTTCAAAACGCGTTCTTTAATTTTCTAGAAATAATTACATAATCCGGAAATAAAATACTATCCCGACCGTTGTTTGAACCTGGGTCGCCCACATTCCGGAAATAATCGGCGCTTTAGCCGACTAGACTAGGAAAACGCCAAAATGGTTGTTAGACGAGTGAGCGAGTCATGTGTTGATTACCCGGTAACATTTGAATTTAGGTTGATTCATATAAAGTGTAAATGATAAAGTTTTGAGTTTGAGGGCGCGTCAACTGTAAGGACATAGTGCGCCACTCTAGCATATGATAGGCTAGGGAGCAAAGACCCATGTTTGATCCAGAATTAGGTATCGCCTTTGCAAGAAAGGGTCATTTATGTTTAATCTCCTTTTCTTAAAATTTGAATGTACGTATATTAATGTATTTATTTATGCATTATTGCATTAATGTATTTGTTTATGAATTTATTTATGTACATATTTATTTTTATTTTAAATTTGTTTATTCACTAATTTATTTTTACGCTACGATATGAGTCGAGCTCTATGCAATGCTAATATAATGACGCAAATGCGATTCGCGTTTAAATAGCGATTTTAATTGTTTTCGTAATTACATTCGACACTGTAATGCATCATTGTGTGCGAATAAGGAATGTGAATGTGAACATATGAAATTGTTTTAAGTATGGTGATATAAGACTAATAAAAATACAATTGCTCATAAAAGTTGCAATTCCATCGCGAAAGTAGAACGTGTATTGGCGCTTACAGCTGACCGTACTGATAAGTGGAGGCATTAAAACATTTATTAGGACGCTTCGCTAAAGCTTTTTCCAGTCTTGTTAATCAATGAGCTTTTATGTATATCGGCCCAAATATCACGAAATTAACGAATGAAAAATCGTAAATGTACGATTTCTATGAGAAATTTTTCTTCAAATGTCTCTTTAATCATAACATATATACTTTAAGCGATTTTAAACGTTCCCATTAAGTTTAATCAAGATCGAGAGTAGCCGTTTGAAAATATCACGAAAATATCTCATTAAAAATGGAAAATAATCGTAAAAGTACGATAATCATAAGAAATATTTCATCGATTGTACCCAAAAACGTGGCAAGTCTAAGTTCAGAGATTTCGAAGGTCCCCTCAAATTTTCATTTACATCGCATATGCCGTTTGCCCGGTAGAGCGCAAATAAACATAAAAAAAAACGAGCTACTTTTTTTTTTTTTTTGGGGGGGGGGGGGGTCAGTGAAATTGAAGTCTTCGCTTCGCTCATCCAACCAGTTTATTAGTACTTCCCACTAAACACTGGTGTTTCCAAGGGGATGCTTAAAAAACTTGTTACATCTCCACCAAGATGATGATAACAATTAAGGCACTTATTGTGTGTGTACATCTATGTAGCAACTAGTACTTGCATTATTAGTTTTATATATATTTCTTATTAATTTCCTTCTGTATTCCATAAAACTCAAACCGTGTCTCACTTGGCCCAGTACCTGAGCGAGACCCTTTCATTTCCTAGGGATTATCCATTGACCGCAAGCCGGAGCGGATGTAATCAAAAGAAGCTCAGGTACTGGACCAAGTAAGACACGGTTTGAGTATATACACTACGACTAGGAAAACGCTCAAGTCCCGTCGCGTTGTGAGCGAGCACCGGTACGTGCAAGACGACCCGAGTACGACATTCCCATAATGTTGGTCTTGACCGATTTAGCTGAAAATTTGTAAAATAGGAGAGAATGGATAAAATCCACCGCCATCTAGAGGACCTTGACATCATTTCTTTGGGAAAACTATTTTAACTCTTTGATAACAAATAATACACTGCTTCCTCGATAGTATTTTGATTACTTCTGGGTGGCAGTGCATAGTGACCAGAATTCTCGTGCGACTTTTCGTTGCCATGGTAACGTTACTTTTGTTAAAATGTAATTTTTATCTACACTACTTACGGTCTTGACCGATTTAGCTGAAAATTTGTAAAATAGGAGAGAATGTTGTACTTATTGACCCTGCAAAATTTCATAACGATCGGAACATTTTTTTTTTTTTTTTTTTTTTTTTATAACCAATGATCGGATTTTGTTCAAAAACTATACAGCAACCCGCATAGGTGGTATGTACATGTGTGCAAAATTTCAGGTCGATCAGAGAAACGGTGCGACCTGTACCGAAACAGTAACAGAAAAAATCCCAGACATTCGAGCCAAAGAGGTCAAGTGGAGACGCTCGCTACGCCCGCTCAATTATATTTACCCTACACTACGCGCCTGCATGTCGGACCAATACAAGATACCAAGGGTTTGCCAAGGTGGGTGAATACCTAGCCAAACTCGATATCCGCATCTTCGAGTCACAAATCTGAAATCCTCTCTTTGAGCCTCCAAGATATTGTATTAGCAGAATTAAACAGACGTCCCATGATGCCTTGCACTTCGTTCAGCCCTGTTGTGTAGTAAGCGCGGGTTGTCCACAAACACTTCTGAACCAGCCAACCCCCCACCCCAACCCGCCACATTACAATTTCCAAAATATAAACGTGTCCACGTGTTGTGCAAATGTAGCCTACGTTAATTTTCTCGTTATTGTGATCTGTTCAAAAAGATTTTTCAACAGCACAAATCTTGAATACATTACAGTTTGTAAATTCCAGGGGGTCTAGCCATTATGATACAACCCCCATAATTTAAATCTTATGTAAACCTGTTAATCCAAAATCAATGTACTCGCGATTTTCCAATTTAATAAATACATGGATCGAAATTAATTAAAAACACATTGTACAATAAAATCTTTAAAAACCTTTATTCTTTTTTGCTTTTGGAAAACACGAAGATAACAATTGTATATTTATCTATGTTTGTCTCAATTGTGGGGAATTTACACTTAATAAATAAATAAATAAATAAATAAATAAATAGTATTTCGAGTTTACCCACTCAGTTATATAACTAATTTTCAGTGGGGACAGTAAACCAAAGCGACCAAGCCAACCCTGTAGGCCCCGACGCAATCGACGAGTGAGCGATAACCAACCAAAGATCGATATTTTTATTTTTTGATAGGAATATAAGCAATCAGTGGCATGGACAGTGCGAACACACGCGGATCAACGCCAGAATCAACAAGGCCGATTCGGAACAACTTTGAATTTATTATGTGCTTCGTTGCTAGGACGGCTCCAAAGTCACCGTTTACAAATTCCCAAGACACGAACTGATGGACTTAAGTCCAAATCAGAAGTTTTTTACTTTGGCGGGAATCGAACCCTGAACCTTCTGCATTGGAAGCAGAGACGCTTACCACAAGACCAACGAGCCACACTAGGATTATTGTTTTACGTTTCCGCTGGCAGACTAGATCGCGAGCACCAGGCACGCTGGAAGCCTGTTTTGCTGCATACCTCAATGTGTGAACAACAAAACTCCTCGTCAGTACCAGGATTGTGTGCTAGTGAACCCCGTCTAGCATTGGCGATGCCCGAGCAACCCTTGTGGACACACTCGCGCCAAACATCAAGCTCCTCTTTGGGGGGTGTAGTAGTATCTACGCTGTCAGCCATCACACACACGCACACAACCAGCACGGCCAGGACGACACCGACCAACAGTTTGAAGCACATTCTGGTTGGAACTCTGAAGCGAGACTGGAGACGAGTGCGCTGTGCTAGGCGCGGACAGCTCGGGCACTATAGCCAGCTATAGGTTGAGCCAGATAAGCTGGCGGGCGTCAAGGTCAAGCATAGACATCCCATATAATTGGCTAGACTAGCAGTCAGCGATCCACTTCCGGGACAATGGGAAGCCATCTTGAATGGGTAAGTTTGCATGTTAATTAGATGGGAGCGATTAAACGAAAAAAATATTTTTAAAGATGGCCGCCGGTTTGGCAGGTGAACATATCAGACTTTAACACCAAATGATTACTAAATTCCTTATGCAATAACTTTGCATTGTTCTATTTGTTCAATCCCAACCTGCACAAGCTAAAACCATATCAAACAATCCAGTAAATACTTTATTGCATAAAAAAGCATAAATTTAAACCCCAAAACCCGGGCCATCTTGAATGGGTGAGATTGACTCTTCAATTTGGTACACTCGCGCCTGTGCGGAGGTATTGGAGACTGCGTATCTAGCCTACTATAGATGTTAAGATATCTATGAGGTCAAACGAGAGCACGGACGCCAACGTTGACAATTTACACACAACTGGCATTAGGTAGGGCATACCGTATTTGGTCATGTTATCGTGATATGTTATCACATAAATCAACATTTTATAAGCTGTGAATAAAGTAGTTCATCCCACGAGTCAGTATTTTAGCGAAATAATGTTTTTTAAGTAATCACAAATTACGAAAGTGTTTTTTTGCCTTGTTGGTCATGGTGTGTCCAAATTTTCCAGCTGTTTATAATGCCAACCTCGCCAGATGTGATGTCAATGTTTAGGAGCATCAAAATGTCTTGATTTTATTCGTCACTTCATAAATAAATTTATTTTTACGATAATATTTGGGGAAAGGCTTGGCTTTAAAATAGTGTGTTTTTCTATGAAAGCAGTTTTAGAGACCGTTATTTTATAACTTCTTGCCGATCCTTTGGCCATAGTGCGTGGACGACAGTGCTGCCATCCTCGGCGACCGCCACCTTATCTGGTCCACCCCTAAAGTGGCGGATCTAGGACATAATCATGGGGGGGGGGCGATTTGTGTGTGCATGTACAGTCGTGGGACAGGGAAATAAGGGCCCAACGCAAAGGGGGTATGGGGGCAGAGCCCCCCCCATTAATAGTGGGCGCAGGGTGAAAATTTTTAAAATCAGGTTTTTTAGAGTGCTTTGGTGCGTTTTAGAAAAAGTGGTGTGCTGAATGCAATACCGAAACAAAGTAGTTTGTGTGCGTCATTTGTTTTGTCGTCATGTCGAGCTTACAATTCACAGCATTTGCCCACATTGCAACATAATTATTAACGTTTTATCTTATTTTCAATTTAGCATTTTATTTATTTATTGGATGAGCGAAGCGAAGACTTCAATTTCACCGACCCACCAAAAAAATTTTTGCTCGGGTGTTTTTTTTTTTTTTTTTCCGTCTGTTTGTTCGCTCTCTACCGGGCAAACGGCATATCCGATCTTGATGAAATTTGAGGGACCTTCAAAATCTCTGAACTAAGAGGGTATTGTTTTTGGGGACAATCGAAGAAATATTTCTCATGAATAAAGTACTTTTTTTGATTTTTTTCGATTTTTTTAAAGCGATATTTCGTGCCATTCGGGCCCATTCTGACCAAACGGGTGGGGCTACAACGGGCAGAGTATACATGGACACTAAGATTATGGTGATGTAGTACCTTTTGAAACAAAAAATTGAAAAAGTTAGCCAGAATCCATAGAAATAAAGCTTTTAATATAAGTTTTTTACGGTAAATATAATACCCCAAATGACAAGAAACAATAGAAACTTGACAACAATCACCTACAATGCATAGGCAGCAAAACAAAACACTTGCAAAAGTAAAGATATCCCACGCAAAACCAAAAATCAAAAAAAGCTCATCCATCAACGCGGCGGGACTTTAGCGTTTTCCTAGTTTATTAAACGTCTATCCTTCTCAGTTAAAAAACGATTTACATTTTGGAGGACAAGTGAATAAATCGAATTACACTGATGTAGATACATTTAAGAGGCAAACTGATGATTTCTGACAACATAAAGGAAAGTTGTCTTTTACTGGGAGTTTTAAATAAATAGCACCGCAGGCGAAACATTTTGAAAATCAGGTTTTTAGAATGCATTTGGTTTGTTTTAGATAAAAGTGGTGTGCTGAATGCAATACCGAAACAATGTAGTTTGTGTGCGTCAATTTGTTTGTCGTCATGTCGAGCTTACAATTCACAGCATATGCCTACATTGCAACATAATTATTAACGTTTGATCTTATTTTCAATTTAGCATTTTATTTATTTATTGGATGAGCGAAGCGAAGACTTCAATTTCACCGACCCACCGAAAAATTTAGCTCGGGTGTTTTGTTTTTTTTTTTTTTTCCGTCTGTTTGTTCGCTCTCTACCGGGCAAACGGCATATCCGATCTTGATGAAAATTTGAGGGGACCTTCAAAATCTCTGAACTAAGAGGTGTATTGTTTTTGGGCACAATCGAAAAAATATTTCTCATGAATAACGTACTTTTTCGATTTTTTTTCGATTTTTAATGCGATATTTTCGTGCCATTCGGGCCGATTCTGACCAAACGGGTGGGGCTACAATCGGTCATATTATACATGGACACTAAGATTATGGTGATGTAGTACCTTTTGAAACAAAAAGTTGAAAAAGTTAGCCAGAATCCATAGAAATAAAGCTTTTAATATAAGTTTTTTACGGTAAATATAAAACCAAGTGACAAGAAACAATAGAAACTTGACAACAATCACCCACAATGCATAGGCAGCAAAGCAAAACACTTGAAAAGTAAAGATATCCCACGCAAACCAAAAACTCAAAAAAAGCTCATCCATCAACGCGGCGGGACTTTAGCGTTTTCCTAGTTTATTAAACGTCTATCCTTCTCAGTTAAAAAAACGATTTACATTTTGGAGGACAAGTGAATAAATCGAATTACACTGATGTAGATACATTTAAGAGGCAAACTGATGATTTCTGACAACATAAAGGAAAAGTTGTCTTTTACTGGGAGTTTTAAATAATAGCGCCACAGGCGAAAATGTTGAAAATCAGGTTTTTTAGAGTGCTTTGGTGCGTGCACAATAAAATAATATATATAAAAAAAAAATCATGGGGGGGGGGGGCGATTCGAGACGATGAGTGGTGATTGATGAGGATGAAGTATGAACAGAATTGGAGGAGGGGAAACCCGGTACCGGCACGTAGCCTACTCCTTTCGAAAAGTACCAAGGGGACCAACGGCTTTACGTCTCATCCGAAAGGACGGTGTAACCTTGACAGTCATATAGGTTCCTCCACTAACCTGGACTGCCGAGCAGAGCATTGCAGGTATTGTTTCTGCGATATTTTTTTTTATTTGAACCTTTTTGGATGAGCGAAGCGAAGACTTTAATTTCAATTACCTCGAGAAAATTGCTAATTTTTTGTTTTGTTTTGTTTTTTGTTTGTTTTTTGTCTGGTTGTTCGCTCTCGGGAAAACGGCATATAATGCGATCTTGATAACAATCAAAGAAATATTTCTCATGAATATAGTTTTTTTGGTTTATTTGGATTAAGGACGCGTCAACCGTTAGGTCATAATGCACCACTCTATTGGGGGAGGGGGAGGAAGGGCCCATGCTGGTCAGAACCAACCACGGGTAAGGGAGGAATTAAGGGGGGTTTCTCACGTCGCGGTCGTCATTGTCTTTGTCATCGTTCGTTGTGTCATTGTCATCGTCGTCGGGGAGGTCGTCAAGGGAAGGGGGCTAGGTCACCGACGACGATTGCAGAGCTCGCCTCTATTTTCGGAGAGTAAAGTACTACCCTTCATACTAGCTGATGTTTGCGAGGTGGACTTTTTCTCTTGAATCGCCTTTTACGATTAGCAGAGCCATGCTCTTGGCCAATTCTTCCCCGGGCTCAGTACTTTTACGAAATATTTTTATTTTTTAATGTGATATTTTTATGATATTTGGGCCGATTGTTCTAAACGGGTGGGGCTACAACGTTCATATTTTACCATGGACATTAAGGTAATGGTGATGTAGTACCTTTTGAAAGAATTAGATTAAAAAGTTAGCCAGAATTGATAAAAAAAAGGTTTATTTATAAGCCTTTTACAGGTGTTTATAATTTACGAGTAATAACAGATAAACTTATCAATCACCTACATTGCGTACAAAAGCAACTCTTTGGGCCTCTAAATATGTTACATTTTATTGTTAGTAGTTATAGGTATTACCAAATAGCAATTTATATTACTTTATAAAAACTATCCAAAATTTAAAAAAAAAAAATTGCTATGGAACTTGATAGTAATGAGATCCCACGCATAAATTTTTTTTGTAATTATTGAACAGAAATATTTTTCTAAAAAGTTCATCCGTCAACGCGAATGGAAAAAGCCTTCTCGAAGCGGCCTAGTCAGAAAAAATGAATGAAGTGATTGGTCATACCGAGGAAGTATCGCAAAAGGGTTTGGTATTGTCTTGTTTGGAAAATATTTTCATATTTACCTCACTTCCTCTGCCAACTTCTCAAAATGTTTTGCCAATGTTTAGGAGCATAATTATCATGACGTCTTTTATTGGCAACCTACGTAAAAAACAACAAGTTTTTAGGGTTTTTGGCAAGGTTTCATTTCAATAGTCTCGATCTTTTTCTAAAACAGTTATAGTGCAAAAATGCGTAATTTTTTATGTTTTGCTGATTCGGTAGCCATGGTACGTGCCACGTTTTGATCATTTTGTGCTGAAATAATTTACATTAAAGTATTTTATTCGTAATAGTTGCATGCTCAAAACGATTTGGCTACGCCCCTTTTCATCACAAAACAAGCACAATCGTGATCATATTCACGTAATGAAAATTCCTGGGTCCGAACACCAAATTTAAAGCAACCTCGGGCGTGGTCAGGGGAGAGTGGGTGACCGCTCTGTCCTGAAACTCACGTATACCGCTGGTAAGAGCAGATGGAGGGTTCGAGAGCTAGTGTAACGGCTTCGTTCTCCTCGACGTCTGCTCGGCAGTCCGGGTTAGTGGAGGAACCTATATGACTGTCAAGGCTACACAGTCCTTTCAGATGGGACGTAAAACCGTTGTCCCCTTGGTACGCAAGAAAGAACAATTGTAAAAATATATGTTTTCTCTCAGTCAGCCTCTAGAAAACCAGTTGAAAATAAATGTCCCCAAAAAACACAACAACCTACGTTGAATGGTGTGCTTGGGCGAATTGAATTTTGAAATTATTTTGAAGAGGCGATATTTGCCATGCGCCCGATAAGTAAAACTTGAAAAAAAACGTTTTGATTTTCTAAAAGAGCCAGGTTTCGAAGCCATTCACTATATTTTTAACTTTGTAGCATATTTGGTCCCAAAAAGAAAAACGAGGTCACAAAGCCTTCTGTAATACAGATCAATCAATTAGGGAAGGGAGAGAGGCGCTAGTCATTATGTTAGCCCCTCCCTCGCCCACATTGCAAAGTTGGCTTAATCTTATAATCCTGACCTGCTAAAACTATTTAGCTATGGGAAAATTTCATGCAGCACAAAACGTTGAAATTATTTTGAAGAGGCGATATTTGCCATGCGCCCGATAAGTAAAAACTTGAAAAAAAAAACGTTTTGATTTTCTAAAAGAGTCAGGTTTCGAAGCCATTCACTATATTTTAACTTTGCAGCATATTTGGTCAAATAGAAAACGAAGTCACAAAGCCTTCTGTAATACAGATCAATCAATTGGGGGAGGGGGAGAGGGGCTAGTCATTATGTTCGCCCCTCCCTGGCCTCATTGACGTTGGCCTATCTTATAATCCTGACCTGCTAAAACTATTTAGCTATCGGACATTTCATGCAGCACAAAACGTTTGAAATTATTTTGAAGAGGCGATATTTGCCATGCGCCCGATCAGTAAAACTTGAAAAAAAGTTTTGATTTTCTAAAAGAGCCAGGTTTCGAAGCCATTCACTATATTTTAACTTTGCAGCATATTTAAGAAAATAGAAAAACGAGGTCACAAAGCCTTCTGTAATACAGATCAATCAATTAGGGAAGGGAGAGAGGCGCTAGTCATTATGTTAGCCCCTCCCTCGCCCACATTGCAAAGTTGGCTTATCTTATAATCCTGACCTGCTAAAACTATTTAGCTATGGGACATTTCATGCAGCACAAAACGTTTGAAATTATTTTGAAGAGGCGATATTTGCCATGCGCCCGATCAGTAAAACTTGAAAAAAAGTTTTGATTTTCTAAAAGAGCCAGGTTTCGAAGCCATTCACTATATTTTAACTTTGTAGCATATTTAAGAAAAAAGAAAAACGAGGTCACAAAGCCTTCTGTAATACAGATCAATCAATTAGGGAAGGGAGAGAGGCGCTAGTCATTATGTTAGCCCCTCCCTCGCCCACATTGCAAAGTTGGCTTATCTTATAATCCTGACCTGCTAAAACTATTTAGCTATGGGACATTTCATGCAGCACAAAACGTTTGAAATTATTTTGAAGAGGCGATATTTGCCATGCGCCCGATCAGTAAAACTTGAAAAAAAGTTTTGATTTTCTAAAAGAGCCAGGTTTCGAAGCCATTCACTATATTTTAACTTTGTAGCTAATTTAAAAAAATAGAAAAACGAGGTCACAAAGCCTTCTGTAATACAGATCAATCAATTAGGGAAGGGAGAGAGGGGCTAGTCATTATGTTCGCCCCTCCCTGGCCTCATTGACGTTGGCCTATCTTATAATCCTGACCTGCTAAAACTATTTTGTTATGGGACATTTCATGCAGCACAAAACGAGAACCAACAAAATGTGTATTGCGCAGACACCATCGACGAGCGAACAATGACCAACTAGAGACCGGCATATTTAAGTTGGAAACACCGATCAATCAAGCTGGACACGATTCCACCCGCGGACAGCGCCAGAATCAACAATTGGCTGATTCGGATCAACCTTAGAATTTATTATGAGCCTCGTTGCTAGGACGGCTCTAAAGCCACCGTTTACACATTCCTAAGCCAAGAACTGACGGACTTAAGTCCATATCAGAAGCTAGAACACTTTCTGCCTTTTGCTTGAATCGAACCCTGGACCTTATTCATTGGAAGCAGAGTCGCTATTCAAAAGACCAACAAGCATCCCCGTCTGGGCCCGGGGTAGAATTGACCCAGAGCATGGCTCTGCTAATCGTAAAAGGCGATTCAAGAGAAAAAGTCCACCTCGCAAACATCAGCTAGTATAAGGGGAGTAGTTTACTCCCTGAAACTAGAGGCGAGCTCTGGCAATCGTCGTCGGGGACCTTGCCCCCTTCCCTTGACGAACCCCGGCGACGATGACAATGACACAACGAACAATGACAAAGACGATGACGACCGGGACGTGAGAAACCCCCTTCCCCCCCTTACCAGTGGCTGGTTCTGACCAGCATGGGCCCCTCCTCTCCCCCCCTTCTCCCCTTAGGCTAGAGTGGTGCATTATGACCTAACAGTTGACGCGTCCTTAATCCAAATAAACAAAAAAAACTTTTGCTTTTGTATTGGTCGAGTGACTGTACTTGGCTTGTGAAGTACATATCTCTAAACCTAATGTAACCCAGGAAACCAGGGGAACTCTGCTATTTCCCCTCCTACCGTTTAGAATGCAAAAACTGTCTCTCTTATCTTGACCACCAAGTAGAATGGAAGTGTTCGCTGGTTTAGATAATAAGTGTATCATATTGTGAAGTGTTCTTGAAGTGTTATTTGGTGTATATTTTGTTCGCTCTCTACCGGGCAAAGGGCATACGCGATCTTGATGAAAATTGGCGGGGACCTTCGAAATCTCTGAACTTAGACCTGTCATGTTTTTTGGTAAAATCGAAGAAATATTTCTCATAGAAATCGTACTTCTACGATTTTTTTTCGATTTTTAATGCGATATTTTCGTGATATTGGCAAACGGCTACTCCGATTTTGATGAAACTTTAAAGGAACGTTTTAAAATCACTGAAATCATATGTGTTATGATTTTTAGAGACATTTGAAAAAATATTTCTTATAGAAATCGTACTTTTACGATTTTTTCTCCGGTTTTTAATACGATATTTTCGTGATATTTGGGCCGATTTTGACCAAACGGGTGAGGCTACAACGTTCATATTTTACATTGACATAAAGATTATGGTGATGTAGTGCCTCTTGAAAGAAAAAATTGAAAAAATTGGTCAAAATTCATAGAAATAAATGTTTTAATATAAGCCTTTTTACAGGTGTATAATGAACAAGTAATATCAAGTAACTATAGAAAAAGTTAGGAGATTCCACATAAAAACGTAATCATTAAACAGAAATATTCCAAAAAAGCTCATCCATCAACGCGACTGGAAAAAGCGTTCGCGAAGCGGCCTAGTTTATTAAACAGTGTTAGTTTTAATCACTGAGTCATGATTCTAACGTATATCTTCATAACCATCCCCAAGACCTGGTTTATATTACAGCAGTTGAACCCGGGTTGACATTACTGGCGTAACCCACTTGAGTTTACATTAATTTCATTTTACTCTCGTTATCATAAGGTTTTCAACCTTCACACGCGGAGCGCTGCACTCCTTACTGTCAACCTAACCTACAATTCACGCCTGTACAAAGTAAGGCTGACCGTAAATTTAAAGTATAAAGTAATGTCTCACTGTCTATAAATGCAGACATGCTTAATTAAGTTGATTTGAAGCTGAGAATCAGTATGTTAGATTATGTTTCCTGGAAAGGGCGTCACGATAGTTACGGAAGTCAACCGTCGTCTGTTTACACTGTTTACACAAAAACTGAACTGTGGTAGCTACTTGATTGCGTTTAAACGCTACTAGGAAAACGCTAAAGTCCCACCGCGTTGATGGATGAGCTTTTTAAAGTTTTTAGTTTGCGTGGGATATGTTTACTTTTGCAAGTGCTTTGTTTTTCTGCCTACACGCATTGTAGGTCATTGTTGTCAAGTTTTAATTGTTACTTGTCAATTGGTATTATTTACCGTAAAAAACTTATATTAAAAGCTTTATTTCTATGGATTCTGGCTAACTTTTTCTTTAAGAAATTACAACATCACCATAACCTTAATGTCCATGTATAATATGAACTTTGTAGCCCCACCCGTTTGGTCAGAATTGGCCCAAATGGCACGAAAATATCGCACAAAAAATCAAAAAACTTATATTAAAAGCTTTATTTCTATAGATTCTGGCTAACTTTTTTAACTTTTTCTTTCAGAAAGCAATACATCATCATTACCTTAATGTCCATGTGAAATATGAACGTTGTAGCCCCACCCGTTTGTCAGAATCGGCCCAAATGTCACGAAAATATCGCACTAAAAATCGGAAAAAAATCGTAAAAGTACGATATTCATGAGAAATATTTCTTCGATTGTACCCAAAAACGTAGCAAGTCTAAGTTCATCGATTTCGAAGGTTCTGTCAAATTTTCATCAAGATCGCATATGCCGTTTGCCCGGTAGAGAGCGAACAAATAACAGAAAAAAAAACATTGGACTAAATTTTTTGAGGGGTCAGTGAAATTGAAGTCTTCTCTTCGCTCGCTACGTTCGCTACGCTTATCCAAAATTCACCCGCGCGTTATCGACCAACCCGCGTTAGAAAGCGAGTAATGTAAACCAGGTCTAAACAGTACTCCCTCAGGATAAATATTCTAACAGTGTCTTGATACTTACTGATCAGTATTGATCGACTGATTGGTAACTATCGCCGACTCTTCATTGGTTTAACAAGTTACTTTTGCATGGTTTAATATTGGCGATAGTCGTCTTCCTAACTCGAGTGTGTTGAATACAACGGTGAATTATTGGAAACGAATCCATTAACTCGAAACTTTACCACCAGGTTCGTACCAGACGTTGCCGCAAGTGCCAACCTAAATCACTATCAGATGTAACAAACTTTACCAATGGAAGTTTCTGTATTGTTCATTGTTTGTAGGTTGGTAACGGTGTTTAATCTGATATACGTCACAGTGCTGTAGTTGAACTAAATGGCAGAGATAACACAGGCTGGGAAACATGATGCCAAGGAGAATCTAACCAGTACGCGAACGGGACTATTCCATGAGTGTTTTTTGGATGAGCAAAGCAAAGTCTGTGTCTGTTTTTCGCTCTCTACCGGGCAAACGACATATGCAATCTTCATGAAAATTTACGGGGACCTTCAAAATCTCTAAACTCCCAGCAAACACGAATTAATGGGCCCTAAGTGGCCCGCAAGCGGCTGGCCAGAACTGAACTGGCCATAGCCGCTTGCGGGCCGGCATCTTTGGCCAGTTACGGCTCGCTCTGATTTTGTCCCACCGGCCATCAGCCGGCCGTCACTTGTGGCTCACTTCCGGCCCTTAACGGCAAATGGCCAAAGATGCCGGCCCGCAAGCGGCTGGCCAGAACTGAACTGGCCAGCCGCTTGCGGGCCACTTATGGCCCATCAATTCGTGTTTGCTTGGAAATCATTGGAACCAGCGCGATCTGGTATCTAAATATGTAAACAAAAAAATTGAAATAATAAGTATAATTGTTATAATATCGGTCTCACAAAGGTATTTCGTCTTAATTTCTGACACCAGTCAAATATCTGTAGGGTGATACACAACATGTATTATTTGCAAGTAATTATAAAGTTTCAAGTGAGGTGTCTCGAACTCGGTCCAGCAGGGCGACTCTCCATCTGTAAGCCTAGCCTCTACCGTTGCGCCACGGAAGAAGCTTGCTGTGTTGAGGGAATAATCACCTATACATACAATAGCAAATCGACTTTCACTGGATGAGTGATTGTTAAAATATGTTTAGCCAGAAGACGGTTTTCTAGTGATGAGCCAACACATAAACACTGCTGGCCAACCGGCAGCCGGCAAAGTGATGGCCAGCCATCTTCACGCCTGTGGCGGCAAAACAACAACGACACTGCAGCGGCCAACCATCACTGGGCAGGTTAAACTAGTATGTTGTGGCCAGCCGTGCGTAGGGTTACAAGTGATGGTCCATGACTTATCCGCTGCTGGCCAACCGGCAGCCGGCAAAGTGATGGCCAGCCATCTTCACGCCCGTGGCGGCAAAACGACATAAACACGACAGCGGCCAACCAACACACGGGCTGGGGTTATTTTTGTTCTGGCCAGCCTTCAGACGGTATGCCAGTGACAGGCTGACACCTTTTCACTGCTGGCCAGCCAGTGGCCACAGTGGCCAGAAGTGCCAGCACGCAGCCATCACTCTACCGTAACTTATGTGTTTGCTGGGTTAGATCTGCCGAGTTTTTGGGTTCAATCGAAGAAATATATCTCATGAATAGCGAACTTTTACGGGTTTTTGTCTGATTTTTAATGCAATATTTTCGTGATATTTGGGCTGATTCTGACAAAACGGGTGGGGCTACAACGATAATATTTCACATGGACATTAAAGTTATGGTGATGCAGTACCTTTTATACGAAAAAGTTGAAAAAGTTAGACAGATTTTATAGAAATTAAGGTTTTAATATAAACCATTTACAGGTGTATAATAAACAAGAAAAACTGTAGAAACTTGACAACAATCACCTATAATGCGTACAAAAAGCAAGTCTTTGGGCCTCGAGATATTTCACATACAGATGGATTTTTTAAACTTCTGTTTATTTATGTTTATTATATAAATTAACATTATTTATTAAAACACTAATTTTGCAGTGGAACTTGAAAAAGTAATATGATACCACGCATACAAAAAACTAAGTTATCATTATACAGAAAAAGACAACCAAAAATACTCATCCATCAACGTGACGAGAAAAAGCGTTCGCGAAGTGGCCTAGTACTAAGAAGTAGCCATGGGGATAAGTTGAGGGGGGGGCACATGCTGGTCAGAACCAGCCACGGGAAATAAAAGGGGGTTCTCACGTCGCGGTCATCATCATTGCTGTCGTTTGTGTTGTCATGGTCGTCGTCAATGGAAGGAGGAGAGGTCTCCGACGAGACGACGACTGTCAGAGCTCGCCTCTAGTTTCAGAGTGTAATAAACTACTCCTCTACCTACCAGCTGATGAATGCGCGACAGACTTTGCCTCTTCCCTCGCCCTTACGATGAGCAGAGCCATGCTTAGCTACCCTAGGTCCAGACAAGAGTCCAAGGAGTGAGCGCTTACCACGGTCTTCGCTTTGTGTTCTTCACAGGCCAACCAATCTGTTCATGTCGTGTATAGTATGCGGAGAAGGTGGATCAAGAAAAGAAAGACCGTTCCATATTATCTAACCAAATATGATATAAAGGAAATTGAGGTGATGAGCAAGAGGAACGATACCGGATTTTGTTGTTAAGTTTTGCAAACGTTTTAAACTAAATGCAAGTTTTATTTATGACTTGGTGTTTCTGGCTTAAAAAGGATCTATTTTGATTTTTAGAAATCACCTATATGGCCAAAACAAGAAGTAAGAAGCACAAATCAGTTTTTTTATTACAACACAAATCATACTTCACACCTCATATTTCACTCAATTTAATTTTTTTCATAATCTGTAACCAATTTTAGTAATTGTTAATGTAATTTGTATAAATGTAAATTTAGCAGAGCTTTGTTTAAAAATAAAGTTGGAATACTATATATATATATATATTCTATCGTGTAGTATGTTACTTATACTGGTGACGTTGACCTTTGTAAGCTGGTAAGCGAGAGTAGAGGATGATCTCGCCAACAACGAGATCGGACGAGACTTCACGAGAACCGGATAATTACTCTTCTTGTGAATGTTCCTTGTAGTCTGGCCGCGACCTGGCTTCAGGGGGGGGGGGGGGTAACTGATGTTTAGTTACCTCAGTTACTTTTATTGTAATCAGATCGTTATTCAAGTAACTTCAATGTGTGTAGAAATAATTTTTCCTCAAATGCTATTACAGCGTTTAATAATGGACATTCAAATATGTCAATTTTGTAGAAAATACAAACAATGGAAAACAAAAATTCCAGGTAAATTCAAATTTTGATTTTGAAGACCTAATTATTTAAAATAATGGAAGCTTTTATTAACACTGTACAAAAGTCCTTTTGTGTTTAAATCGATTTCTCACTGATTTACATGGAATTGTTTGATGCTGGGCGCGAAAATGAGCAAATCAGCTGGTACTCCAATAAGCAACTTAAAACCATAATTTTGTGACGTAACCGTTGTCTCTACCGAAAATAAAAAAGACACCATTTTCGTACAATTATAAGGGGAATATTTTTGCCATTGAAACGTTTCGTCTATCTTCTGCGGTTTTAAAGATATACGAATACAACCACTTTCGTGCAGATATTTTTCCAAGATGGGGGCCCAAACACTCCATCCCGATTTTTGAGGACTTGTTTCCCTTTATTAAGGACACTTTCTGAAAGGTCTGTGCAAAAATTTAGCTTGCCCGGAATTTTTGTTCTAAATCGTCCCAAATGCTATTTCGTTGCTTGGCCTAATATCTTCAATCAGTTTTGAGATATTTTGCACTGCTCTCGAGATATCACGAAATAACTGTAGTTTCACGTGGTTTAATATTGGTGGTAATAGACGTTTAAGGCTGTTCGACTGCGTTTTTTTTTCTTAAAATATGCGTCCAAGTCAAAATCTAGCGATTGGCTTTGAAACCTGGCTCTTTTAGAAAATCAAAAATATATTTTAATTTTTTTCTGGTCTGGTACACGGCCAATATCGCCACCTCAAAATAATTACAAACTTCAATTCACCAAGGCACACCATCAACGTAGGGTGTTGTGTTTTTGTGACATTAAGTTTCAACTGGTTTTCTAGAGGCTGACTGAAAGAAAAAATTTGTTTTCAACAATTGTATTTCCTGCGAATTTAATGGTTATTTTTTTCCGATTTGTACCGCCAAAAGAAAAAAAAAATCGCAGGAAAGACAATTATTGTAAAAAAAAATTATCTCCTCTCACTCAGCCTCAGAAAACCATTTTAGATTAATGTCACAAAAACACAACACCCTATGTTGAATGGTGTGCCTTGGCGAATTGAAGTTTGTAATTATTTTGAGGTGGCGATATTGGCCGTGTACCAGATCATAAAAAAATTGAAAAAATTGTTTTGATTTTCTACAAGAGCCAGGTTTCAAAGCCATTCACTAGGCTATATTTTGACTTGGTAGCATATTTTGGAAAATAGTAAAACGCGGTCGAATAGTCTAAACTCAATAACTTATGGTTTGTTTAAATAAATAAAATAAATTTAAACAAATCGTATGTTTGTCATTGGGACATTAAAATTTGAAGCAGACCAAGCCAATCCCGTAGGCGCCGACACCATTGACGATGATGTGTTTAAAAAGGTTTCGTCCTTGAATAAGTTTCCTTGTTAAATGAAGTCTCAATGAGGGATTAGTAAGTTGCTAGAGCGTCGTCTACCCACGGGTTCAGACCCAGCCGTGTAACGCGTCTTCAATACGTCTCAGAGCCCACACTAGATTATCTGTACAGGGACAGGTCTGATGAGATATGTAAGATCCAGCTTAACTCGAGCGAGTGATACCCTCAGAACTATCCCACGTAGGATTAGAAAGAAGAGCTCGGGATTATCAGTGCTGAACATAGGCGTGCGCAAGCGGGAAGGGGGGAGTGGCTACGGCCCCCATTAAACCCGTTAATGGTTTAGATATATTTTTAGTTGCCCCCAAATTAAGCTTTTTTTGGTTTTTTAAATTTG